>CAXKVX010001531.1:0-168157 GCA_964058865.1 Eleocharis quinqueflora
AAATCGCACGCACAACTCGCATTAATTTACACATAAGAAATAACACCAGAAGCAGCTCATAATAATTGTGAACTCTTTAACTAAAACCAATGTTAGAGTTAAATAAATTGTTATCATGTATTTGAATTGGAAATGTCATGGTCAAGAACAATCGCCACTCCTCAAGCTCTGTAGTAGATGTAGATAACCATCAGAATCTGGGTCTATGTATCTATAAACAAATAAACAAATCTATAAACAAACGAGAAATCAATTGATAAAAAAAGTTCCATTTTGAGAATTCATCCACCAACCTCGAGATTTTTCACCTATACAACTGACACCAGTTACCTATTCTGATTTTGCATCTATAATACCCAAGCATTAGACTATGAGTCTATGACAAAAAAGCACTCCTACCAAATGTCCATAAAGGTTAATCTGTTCCCAATGAGTTAGTGTAGCTTTTTCAGTTGGGATGATTCAATTAAATTTAGCAAATAACTAATTTCATTGCAAGATTTATAATTCGCATGTGTTTTTTTCAACATAGTTGTTCTCAAGTTCGAAAAATGAGGAGGGTTGTGATAGGTTTGGCGAGCCAACGTAAAATTTTAGTCACTCACATGAAAATTCAATATTGTACTAATTATAGAAAAATCAAACTTATGAACCATACAATTAAGCTTTGGAAGAAAGTGATTGAACACAGTTTAAAAAAAATGACAAGTGTTACGAAAAACCAATTTGATTTTATGCCCGAATGACCGACTATGAAAGTGATTTTCTTGACAAGACGAACTGATGGAGAGATATAGAGAGCAAAAGAATGATTTACTTATGATATTCATCGACTTGGAGAAAATGTATGACAAAGTACCGAGGAAGACCTGTGGTGGGCACTTGAGAAGAAGAAAATTACAACAAAGTACGTCAACCTTATAAAGGATATGTACGATAACGTTGTGACTAGTGTCAGAGAATGTGACAGCGAGACTGATGACTTCTTCATTAAGATATGATTACATCAAGGATCAGCCTTGAGCCCTTATATTTTTGCCTTAGTGATCGATGAGATCAAGAAAGATATACAAGACGATATTCCTTAATGTATGCTTTTTGCAGACGATGTAGTCCTAATTGACGAAAGTAAAATACGAGTAAGTAGAAAATTAAAGTTGTGAAAGTAGACTTTAGAATCAAAGATTTTAGACTTAGTAGGACTAAGATCGAATATATGAGTGCGAGTTCAATGACATTCAATTAGAAGATGGAGATGTCAAATTAGATGGTCAAGCAGTGCCTAAAAGAAACACCTTTCGATATTTGGAATCGATGTCACAGAGTGATGGCGAGAATGATGAAGATTAGCCATAGGATAAGAGCGGGTTGGATAAAATGGCGACAAGCATCTGGCATCCTATGCGACAAGAAGATCACACAAATGTTGAAAGATAAGTTCTATACGACGGCGATCAGACATGCGATGTTATATGGAGCAGAATGTTGGGCTATTAAAAGAACACACATACAAAAGATGAGCGTGACAAATATGCATATGTTACGATAGATATGTGGGCATGCAAGAATGGATCATATTAGAAATGACAATATATGTGACAAGGTCGAGATTGCACCGATTGAAGAGAAACTTGTTCAACATTGTTCGAGATAGTATGAGCATATCCAACGGAGGCCTTTTGTGCACTGGTATGTAGTGGAGTTTTAAGCCGTGTCGAAAACACGATAAGAGGTAGAGGTCGATCGAAATTGACATGAAATGAAGTTGTAAAAAGAAACTTAAAGGCATGAACCTCTAAAGAGTTGACGTCAAATAGGAGTGCATGAAAGCCAGCGATCCACGTATCATAATCGTGACAGACTAAATTTTAGAAGTGATATAGTTGTACGACTCTAGTCTAGGATGATGTAGAGCGCTAGTCTAAACTTATGATTTGTAGAATAGTGTATCATCATCATCATCATCATTATTATTATTATTATTAGCGTTATTATTATCATTAATATACTTTTATCTTTACTATTATTTTACTATTTATTATATTACTATTATTTATATTGATTTTTTTTATTTCAAATTGGTTTCATTTCTAACCTACCTCAACTTATTTGAGAATAAAGACTTTTTTGTTGTTGGTGGTGGTGCTATGGTAATTTCTAGCTAAATTAGCAAATAGCTAATTTGAGCAGATGGCGTTGAGATCTTTATGCTAATAGCTCCAAAGAGTTTTAAGTTTTTCATACTAGTTCCAATATTAAAAAAAATTGGAGCAATTAGCATCAGGTGATGTCAAGTACCATCTGCCCAAAACTTGAGTTTAGGATGGTCAGCTGATAAAACTTCCTTTCTGTGTATGCAGTGATATATATAGAGAGAGAGAGAGAACCCATGTCGGAAGAGAAAGTCCAGAATAACAAGACAACAGTTTGGCTTGTAAAATTCAGTCCTGCTGACAATATTTGCAGCTTGGGAAACAGTTAGTAACCTAAAGCTATCCACCTCTCCATCTGAAAAGTTACATTAAAATCACATAAAAGAGTAAAACCTTAGTTGATCTCTTACAAATTCTGGTGTCTGATATGATCAACATTGGAACAAGTAAAATATATAATAACATGAATTGTAGAGGGGTAAAAATATCAGTAATGAAATCATGGGACATTTTGTAGGAGATAGAGTTCCAGAAGGTTCAGATTTTGGAACAAATATGTTATCTAAAAATGTGTATATGCATAAAATATCTTGCTCTTTCAGGGGCACAACTCAAATAAATATAGAAAGAGCAGAACCTTCATTTTTGGGAACAAAATCTGGAGGCAACTTCAGATCGTAGCAGAAAAGTACATCTCTTTTGTACCGGTATCCATCAATATCCATGTACGAAACTGCGCCTACAGGTGTAACACTGAAAAACAATACCACCAAAAAACATTTTTATAACTATAAGAAGACGAACAAATTCCTTGGGTATAGATGAAAATAGAAAGTTCTTCTATATACTTGGTAGAAATAGATGCAGGGATTCCAGCTTCTTCTTCACATTCCTTAGTTATGTTCTTCTTGCATGAAATTCCATGGGGCTAAAATCCAAATTGATGTACTAAATGTGAACAAAACTTTCATTTGATTATTAAAAGGTTGGTCAATCGTATTCTTTCTAGATATAGGATGCCTTTTTTCAAACACACCATGCATCTTTCTTCCTTTGATTTAGTAAGCCTTTTCTTCAGTGGGAATGGATGTGGTGGTCATTTTGTGGGTTTAACTTTTTATGCAGTCATAAACAGTCCTCTATATGAAATAAAACTTAAGAGCATTTGCAACATGTTAGTTGAAATATGATCATTTAAAGGAATGAATTTCACTATACAAAACAACTTGAAATGACAAAATCCAATGAGGTAGGTTTATCAGGTTAAAACAATGTCATTCTGATTTTCAATTTAGATATGCAAACACAGTTGGTCATGGCAAGGATTTAACAAAAAGACTGACAAAATGATTTTACAAGGAAAGAAAGAATGGTCTATTTGCAAATTCCATGCAATATTTCATTATACTTCTAGATTAACCACACCATTTCTTATATCATAAACAAAGAACTCAAAATGTCCGAAATATCGGTGTCATCCAAAGGAACATTAAATCAAAATTCTGACAACTTTCCCCATACAGCTAATGTCTCTTTTGGATTGATTACATGAAACATATATCTGGCGATTTCACTAAGTTAACGTAGGGGGTGATTGGGTCATTTCTTTTTTTTATACTTCTAGATTAACCACACCATTTCTTATATCATAAACAAAGAACTCAAAATGTCCGAAATATCGGTGTCATCCAAAGGAACATAAAGTCAAAATTCTGACAACTTTCCCCATACAGCTAATGTGTCTTTTCATCCTAAGCAAAAAAATGAACTGAATCAAGCAAAGCAAGTGATTTGGATTGATTACATGAAACATATATCTGGCGATTTCACTAAGTTAACGTAGGGGGTGATTGGGTCATTTCTTTTTTTTACTTAACCTTCATTATATCTGTTATGTTTTATTCCATTTACCTGAAAATTGTCAGAGGTTACTATCACAAATATGACAAACATAAGCTATTCTTCTGCAAAAGTATTAGAAATAGAGTACTGTGAACTGTCAAAACACAGACCAAGCCGCCAGCGACAAGGTGATCGAGCATTCCAGGAAAAGTAGGTTTGTTTTCACTTCTTTTAGCAACCCACAGAAACTTCTCACCATCAATCTCCACATATCCATTCATGTGTACTCCATAAGCCTATCATATATTAACCAATGCACAATTGGTAAATGGATACATAAGAAGTAATAAGGTACAACACATAGATACTTGTTAATGGTTCTTTGCACGGTAACATAAATTGAAGAGTGTTTTCAGACCTTTATGCCAAAAAAGGGGGCAGCTGCACGCTCCACTGAAAAGAAAGGCAGCACTCCGAATGCTGATGTCACTGGATACAACTGGTTGGAGATAAGGAAAACCTTAGAAAATTATTCACGAATGAATTTCATGTAATAAAATAAATACATTATTTGACGGAGTTATCTCTATTTAAAGCATGCTATCCAATTAGAGAAAAACAACTGATTATAAGAGTATCAGTCAGTGCTGTTAATTAAGAACCACAAAAGGTTGGATCAAGAAAAAAGTGTAGAAAGTACCTCATTTCGAATACCTGGAATAAGGTTGCCTAAACATTTAATGACACGTGCGACTGCTTCTGTTCTATCCTCAAACGTTTTCAGCGACGGGTTAAATTCAAGATGCTCCCCTATTTTTCCTTTTCCATTGTTATCCGATACAATGCTAAATACATCATTGTGTTTGCTCAAGTGCTCAGTAAATCTGAAACAACAAATTCAAAGAAGCTAATTTCAAATAGTAACAGATAAAGAATTCATACCAGCAGAAGAACAAAAGCTTACCCTTTGTGAGTATACCCAGCAATCTGATTATCAATTAGGAAATGCATGAATTCATTTTTCTTTTCCTACATTTTAAAACCAAATTATAAACACTAGTGTCCGATCATAGAATGTATCTTTATACTATTAAAAAGAGATTACAGAAGTCACAAATCCAAAACCTCTATAGCCTAATAATTGTAACACCTCATGCACTTTCCGATTGAGGATTACGACACAAAATGACAAGCTTACAGTGTAGAAATGCAGATTACAAATCCAGTCAAAGTATTCCGTACCAATCTGACTCTGGGAGGTCAATCAAAATTTCAAGTTTTCAAGGGTCATGTGCGCAAAATAAAAGCAAAGATGGAGAAAATAGGGAGAGAAGAAAGACGCACTGATCCACGGTTGCAGAGGCGAACTTTCTGGAAGAAACCGGAGAGATCCGAGGGGTCATCGTTGCAGATGGAGCCGACCCGGAGCGCATCGTCCCAGTTGAACCGAGCCGAGGTCCCGGTCGAGGCGAACCGGTTCGGGGTTGAAGAAAGGGGCTTAGCAACGGAGAGTGGCTCGAGAGCGAAGAAGCGAGGAGGGGAGAAGGCGAAGGGCATTTTTGAAAATTTCGTCAGATATGCGGGGAAGATCATTACGATATTTCTGCACCTTTTTAGGTGCTGGGTAGGGACCGGATCTGCTATAGCGCGGTATATGAACGGTCCGGATCGATCGTCAATTTTGCGATCGATCGTCAGAGATGAAAAGAGGCCTTTATATTTGACACGAATCTTGATGCAAATCATTGAAAATCGGACGGTTCTGGTGCTGCGCTGTATCTACTTCCGATCCCATTCCGCTGGGTAGAGGGCAAGTCTGTATCCACTTTATTATTCTAACCTCTGATCCGATCGTCAGATTTTGACACAGATAAATAAATGGTACATATGAACTGCACGGAATTCGATATATTATATATTTTATCTGTTAGATTAAAAATGAATGGTCAGATCAGAGGATAACAGGACTCTGTTATCCCTCAAAATAACAACAGATATGAATTTGGTAGAGGGCACCCTAAAATGAAAGTTTATTCTTTACTGTGCAGCAGCAAATAACTGTTTCGATTTTCTACGTTGTAGGCAACAAATGATCCACATTTAATTCAGAGGGGCTGAATATTATAAGATTGAGAAAATACGAATTTGGATGCAAACGAATGATCCAGATCTTCTATGCTGGATGTGATGCACATCAGAAGATCTCGTTCCCCTAAAATACACGCGTTTGAGATTTAAACGAATCTAATATTATAATACGAAAGCTTTTTTGAATTATAAATAGATAATTAGATCAACAATTCAAATTTTATAAACGTAAAAAGCATCTCCAAAAACAGGTACAGAAAATACTCTTCTCTTGCGCCTTGCCGCCTTGGCTAATTTGATGTGAATTAACATTAACTTGCATGTATATGTATTTTGCAAAATCGATAAGATAATAATAAGCCCGTAATTGATATAATTTATTAAACAATTTACATATTAACAAAATAAACATTTTATTAATTATTACATATCTCAATATATTATGATTAACTTTTTAGAGGTACAGTATCAATATTAATTATTAGACATAATTTGACGTTGTTACGGCATATATGGGAGATAGCCCGTAGGTATTTTTGGGGTTGAAGTAGGTGGAAAGCAGTTAACCGGAGAGGTTAAATGTCTGTCTTTTGGGTTGTGAGTTTTGCTGCAGTTTTATGTGTTCTCCAGAATCTGATCCCCCTTCCTCTTGGACGGAGGTGTATTTATGCCAATACTGTCGGTTTGCCTATGATCTCAATCGTGGGTAGTTATTTAGATCGTGTCGTAGTGGTGTTATACTTAAGGCGGTTTAATCCGGATGCTATTTTAGGACATGCCCTTTCGGTTAGGTTTCTATCGGGAGGCGTTGTTTATACACGTGATCTATTTCGGGTACCCGCAGGCCTTTATGGACCTTTCAGGAAGTATTAACTGATGGGCCTTTCTGATTTTGGGCCTTTGGCACAATGGCCTATCAGACGTATATTCTTCAAAACAATAAAATTACGTGTTTCTTGCTCTAATTTTGAACATTATGTATATCTCATCCAAATGTCTTTCTTCAAGTGATATCCTTCCCATTCAGACTTTGTATTCATGTCAACTTCAATCAAGATCTTTCAAGATTTTGATCTTCATGCTCTATTATTTCCTTGTTCAAGTATTTTTCTCAAGGATCCATCATTTTACTCATTTGACAAAGTACTTATTTTTTGATATCATTAAGTCATATAACATATCGTATAAAAAATGTATTATCATTATTAGTAAAACATCTAATGTAAAGGGTAAAACTAATGAAGTTTTAAGATATAATTTTGTTTTGCCTATTGACATCAAAAGCTTCTTAACTTAATAATTTGCATCTCTAGCTGTCTAATTGATTTAGGACTAATTTTTTTAAAGCATATATTATTTCTCTCAATCCATAGTCTATAACACTACCCCTCTTACTATTTCATTAACTAATTTGATTTTGAGCGGAATATTAGTATCCATCGCTCAAAGATCTTCCATCTTTGTCCCCCTAAAAACAAAGTTATGGAAGTGAGTAATTCAATTTCACAATTAGGGGTGCAAACGAGACGAACACGAACGAGTTAAGAACGATTCGAGATCGTCTCGCGTTAATGACGAGCCGAGCTGGCTCGTATCGTCAGCAGGTCCCGAGTTCAAAACAAATCTCGAATTCGTCTCATTTACAACTGAGCTAGCTCGTCTCGTCTCGTTTAACTCGTGAACAGCTTAAATTAATGCATTTTAAATTACAAACTGTTATCAAGCCATTATCAAGCCGTTATCAAGCCATTATCAAGCCCAACTCGTTTACAGTCAAGCCAGCTCGTTTTGAGCTTGCTAAGCTTAAAAATTCATGTTAAAACCCTCAATTTGAAACTAAATAACATACAAATACTTCCACAAAAGTATAGTTCATAACAACTCCAACAGACATTAAAACCCTCAAGTCCAAGTACCATTACCAACACCAACAATCAACATCCCAACTTGCAACTTTGCAAGTCAGTAAGGACAACATTATAGCAACATCCAACAGACATTACAAAAAAATTAGAGTTCATAACAAATTAACAATCTCAGTTTTAAATATAAAATAACAAACTAGCCATGTAAAATAACAAACTAGCAACGAAAGTCACTGCAACATAAGTTGTCTTCCAGTTTTCGCTCAACAACACGAACTCACCATCAACACACCAGATTTTTATTTCTGCAAATAAATAAAACAATAAGAACATACAACAAGAAGAAACAACCTATAGATATTTCACCAATTGAATAAATACAAGAACAAACCAGCAAGAGTGATGTTATGCCACTGACCTTCTGTTATGCAAAACAGAACAGCAAGAGTTATGCATTTTGTTATGCATTTTACACTCTACTGACCTTCTGTTATGCAAAACAGCAAGAGTGATGAACAAACAACAAGAACAAACCAATTGTTTTAATACAAGAACCTGTTGTTATGCATTTTACAAGAATATGTTGTTATGCATTTTACACTATGATGTTATGCAAAATTGCAAGAACAAACATCAAGAACAAAACAATTGAATAAATACTAAAACCTGTTGTCATGCATTTTACACTCTACTGACCTTCTATTATGCAAAACAGCAAGAGTGATGAATAAACAACAAGAACAAACCAACTGAATAAATACAAGAACTTGCCTTTAATTGATCGTTAAGCTGGCTAGTGGTATACGCACTTTCAAATCTTCCTCTGCCTTTGTAGCTTGCTGAAAAGTTCATAAAATAAATACACATAAATGAATAAAGTACACCATACAGAAATTTAAATGAATAAATATATTTGTAAGTGCAAATACTTGTAACGTTTGCAACTCGGCTCTCGTGTTTGCTCTTATCCAATCCTCTCCGCAAATCAATTGCTCGGCTACACTCTTTTTAAGGGAACTTCTGTAATGGTCTAGTACACGACCACCAGCACTAAACGCAGACTCAGAAGCAACAGTGGTAATTGGAATACAAAGAATGTCTCGTGCTAATTTGCTTAAAATTAGATATCTATTCGCATTTGTTTTCCACCATTTTAAAACATCAAATGAATTGGGACCTCTATGGCGAAAAACTGACTCTTTAAGATAACTATCCAGATCTGAACTAGGTTGCTCATCGTTGTATGTGGTCTCTAAATAACGCCAAAAATCATTTTGAGATTGCTCAACAGCAGCTGAGGAGCTTGAAGGACCCGGATCATATCCTATATGAAAAAAATTGTTTCAGTACAAATATAGGTGAAATAAAATAAACATAACTAGATAAAAAGCAACTATATTACCTACTGGAGAAGCAATGTATTTCTTTGCATACATGTCATAAAGGGATTGTAATTTCTCCATCACTTCCTCAATACGACTTGCTTTCTCAAACTCTCCATACAACCTCTCAAAAACAAACTTTATTGAAACCATCTTTATCCTAAGATCTAGAACGGAAGCCACTGCCATTAACACACTTACTTCTCCCCAATACTTCTCAAACTTCTGATACATAGCCACAGTCATCTCTCGAGTGCAATCATCATTGGCAATGTAAGCATCACATATTGCCCTTTTTACATTAAAAGTCTCAACCAAAACAGATTTGAAGTGGGATAAGAAGTACCCGAAAAGACGTTTGTGGCATCACTAAAAACTCCAAGCAACTTACAAACTTTTTGGGCCTTTTCCCACTCAACCTCATCGGGTAGCCACTCAAAATTAGAATCTCTTAGAGCATAACCCACAAAGACCTTTCTATAATGAATAGCCACATCAAGCATGCGATGTGTTGAGTTCCATCTCGTTTTTACATCTAAGCATAATGATCGTTTCGTGCATATGCCTAATTGAGTTGCCATTTCCCCAAATTTTACAAGACAAGCCTTTGATTTTTTAAGATATTTCACACCTTCCCTAATATTGTGAATGCAATTCTCAATTGTGCTAAGATCATCTTGAACAACCAAGTTCAAGATATGAGCACAACATCTTACGTGAAAAAAATATCCTAAAAAATGTAATTGATCACATGACTCAAAACTCAACTTTAGAAGACCCGCTGCCTTGTCATTATTAGAGGCATTGTCTAGCGTGATTGTTCCAATTTTGTTCTCAATACCCCATTTTCTAATTGCTACCGAAATGGCATCAGAAATAACCTCACCACGTGAGGTGGTGAGAGATCGGTAAAGGAAATTATCCTCTTTTGCAAGTTCCAATTAGCATCAATGTAATGTGCTGTTATGCACATATAACCAACGGGTCGATTTGAAGTCCAACAATCAGATGTAAGAGATATCCTATCAATATTTTTAAATATCTTTTTCAACTTATCTCTTTCACTCTCAACCACTTTCATGCACTCCTTCTTAATGGTCGTTCTACTAACTTTTTGCCAAAGAGGATTGTTATACTTCATGTATTGCACAAAAAATTGGTATTCAGTAAACATGAATGGCAACTCATGACCTAAGATCATCCTAGATTGGAACTCTCTATCTTTTATTGGATCCCACTTTCCATTCATCCATACAGGACTAAATCCATCCTGACCAGATTGCTCACTCTCATTAATAGTTATTAAACCAGAAGTTTTACCTTTAGCGCGCTTGTACATACCACAACTTTTAAGGTGGCGCCACATTTGTGAAGTGGTGCCGCATTTGACTGTCTTGTATATTGCGCTACAATAGATGCATTGAACTCTACCATTTTGACTGTCTTTGAAGTGCTTCCAGATTTCAGATGTCCTCTTTCGCTTTTTAGAAACTGCCGCACTCTCTCCCGAACTAGGAGTAGGACTGCCACTAGGAGTTTGAGCCGGTTCGCTACTCACATCATTGATTTGTTGCTCTGCCTCTTTCTCGCTGTTCTCACTTTCAGTTTCACTTGAATTGATTTCTTCGACATTAGTCGCAACAACAGCTGAGGACATGGCTGTTACAAACAAAAAACATAAGGTTAATATGAAAGAAATGAAACAAAACAGATTACAAAACAGATAACAAAATAGGCAAAACAGATTACAAAACAGATAACAAAATAGACAAAACAGATTACAAAATATATAACAAAATAGACAAAACAGATTACAAAACAGATAACAAAATAGACAAAGTAGATTACAAAATATATAACAAAATAGACAAAACAGATTCCAACAGATCCCAAATGTCTAGATTACAATTCAGTTATGTAACAATCATCACAAGCAACAGCTTACTAAAACCAAAGTGGCATCAGGACTTCTATGATGAACATCAGACTTTTAATTTTAGAACAATTGCATAGTATCAGAACATATATGATGAACATATAGAACAGTTCTATACTTCTAGTTTTATACATATGTAACAATCATCAGAATATCAGAACAGAACATCAGACTCAACACTACAGAATGCATATAGTGAAAATACAATAACAAAATCACTACATATTACCTTCTCTAACTGCCAAAGGCGATGTCTCAGCCAGGAACTATCCTTGAGCGAATGAGACTTGATAAACTGACAAAAATCATCAAACAGAATAAGGCCTTAGTTAATAATTGCAAAAGAATTATAAAGGGTTGATAAACAAAACAAAATATCATATAACAGAAAATATAACAAAAAAAAGACTTACCCAACAGATTTAGGGTTTGGGTTCTGAATTTCTGATACGAAGGCGATGTCCCAGCCAAGCAGCTATCCGACCTTGAGCGAAATGAGGCTTGATAAACTTCACAAATATCATCAAACAGAAAAAGGCCTTAGTTAATAATTGTAAAAGAATTAAAGGGTTGATAAACAAAACAAAATATCATACAATAGAAATATAACAGAAAAAAGACTTACCCAACAGAAAAAGACTTACCCAACAGAAAAAAGACTTACCCAACAGAAATATAAAGGGGACTACTAGTATGCTACCAGTACAGTCTAAAATCACAGATATCATGGAGAAGTAGTTAATAAAAGGTTCGAATTTTGTCCTACCTAGTATAACAGATGAATAATAGACGAAGATGGTGTAGAGAAAGCTCTTCTTTTGCAGATGTTGAGAATGGCTGAATGGGTGTGTAGGGAAAGGATTGTCGGCTCAACAGCAACAACTCGCTCGAGTGGAAGAAGAGAGCTCCTAGATAGGGTTGCTGCTAGATTTAGGGTTCTGGACTGTCGACTCAGGGATTTAGGGTTCTGGACTGTCGGCTCAGGGATTTAGGGTTCTGGACTGTCGGCTCTGGCGACTGGCGAGTGGAGATTGGCCTCACAGATTTAGGGGTCTAATTTATGAGAGAGCAGATAGGAGTTGGATTCTGGGCTTTGTCGACTGTCGGCTGTCGCTCGAGACTCAAGAGGACTGAGGAGGAGCCGAAGAGGAGAACAAACTTGATTTAGGGTTGGCCTCACAGATTTGGCGAGTGGTGTCGGTTGTCGCTCTAGAGGAACTGAGGAAGAAGAGAAGGAGGTGTCGGCTGTCGCTCACTCGCTCTAGAGGAACCGAGGAAGAAGAGAAAGAGTCGATGAGATCTATGGTTATGAATTCTGGTCTCTGAATGGGTGTGGCGATTGGCGAACTGGCGACCGTCTCAAAGACATAGCTTTTATACTCAGGTATGTTGTCGCTTGGATTTAGGGCTATTTTAATCAACGGTTCAAATGATAACTCGCTAATGTATCAGAACACAGACGAGACGAGTTGGATCAAACTCGAGTTCGGCTCGTTTGTTAACGAGCTCGCCAGCTCGTCTCGTTAACAGCTCGAGTCGTTAACAAACGAATTAATAACGAGACGAACACGAATCGAACACGAACAAGTCACGAGCCACGATTATTTTGTGCACCCCTATTCACAATGAATGAGCAACATGGTAATTTACAAATAAGTGGTCAGTTGACTCTTCAGGTTTGAAAAAACACAAGAAGTACCCTATCCAATTCTTTTTTTGCTAAAATAGTCTTAGATAATACTTTTTTTTAACTAGCCAAACAAATATCTTAATTTTTAATGATATTTTTGTCTGTCAAATAGCATCAAATTCTTTAGATTTTACACCATCAAAATCTAGCCATTTATAGAATGACTTGACAGTAATGATACCATTTGTATTCAATTTCCATCTAACCTTCCAGTGTGAATCATTGTGTAATGGTTCTGAACCGTTACAACAATTTAAGTCTTTGAATATTAATTTCAAAATTCAGATAGTAACCTAAACCTCTAGTGTTAATCGTTGTGTAACGGTTCACAACCGTCACAACGGTTTAGCTCTGAAATATTGTCAAATTCATATTGATTTTGAATTCAAAGTTCAAAGGTTGTAATGGTTGATAAACCGTTACAACAGATAAGACGATTTCTGTTTTTTACCCTAATTTCTGTCTATTATATAAAGGAATGAATTTATTCTTCTTCCTTTAACAATTTCTATTATTCAACATCTTTTGCAGCAACCAAAAGACTCCATTAAAAAGCTCTATATTATTTGCTCAAAACTCTCAAACTTAACTACTCTAATTTCAACCAAATCCTTTGTGAGATTTAGAAGAATACTTTATAACATTATTCTTTAGCCTTCGCGCTTGTTTTGGCTTAGTTCTATACATTTGTATGTAAAGAGACCAAGTTCAATCTTGTAAAAGACCTTTGATGTTTAGTGCAAATGCTTCGACCTTGTTATCATGTCGGGGGGGTCGAGAGTCCCATAGAGTAGCCTCGTCAATAGCCGAACTTCGTTAACATATTGGTATCACACGTTCTTCATTTTGTTTGCAATCTCTTAGCTCATTTACTTTATTTTTTTTACTTTAAGTTAGTCATGATAATTGCTACTATTTAATTACTTGACTTGTTGCAATTGTTATTGTCAATAGAAATCGAGTTGAGCACATTTGCGAATAATTCTAGAATTTCGAATAAATGTTACTCACCTCTCTAGAATTTATAGAATTAAATTTGTGCGATTGTAATTTGATATAAGAATGTATATTGTAATATTTTTTGTGAGACCCACTTATCAGTGATTTAATGATACCCCTCTGCAATCATCACTAATGACCGCGGAGATAAATCCACGATTTGTAGTAAAATGATTAATTCAAACTTTTTTGATACAATGGAAACGCCAAATTGGGAACATTTTGTGCTCTCACTACCAAGGTAAATGAAATTGATTAATTGGTTTAAATGCAACTCCTAAATTATTTAAACCTATAAAAAAATTCAATTTGACATCTATTTGATGATAGTTTGACAGTTATTCATTAATCTTGAACATGATATGTTTTTTTAGAAAGAAATTGAGTCATTGTTCCAAATCTTATTCTAATTTTGATCTAATTTTTTTTTTAAATTAGATTTTGAAACTGCAATCTCATTTTTAATTACAAGTATATATGGCAACATAATCAATAAAAGTGGAAATATTGATCCAAGCACTTCGGGGTAATGTTTTTTTTTTTTTAAATAAACTTTTGTGTAACTTGATGTGAGATTGAATTTAGTGATTTGATTATTCATTGCTAGTATTGCAAAGCAAACTAGCCTCAGCTTCACAAGTTCAGCAGACGAAGCTATGATTGTTGGTTGATAAACTTCTGGGCAGTTAGTAGGTTGCAAACTAGTCGAGTTCGAGCTGGCTCGGCTCATGAAAATATGAGTCGAGTTCGGCTCATGAAAATACGAGTCGAATCGGACTGTTCATGAGCTACACAATAATCATTTTTTCTTAAATTGATTTCAAGTAAGTTGCAAGTTTGAAAAAAAGTTAGATAGATCACAAACGAGTTTTTGTTAACTTATCATTTGATAATAAATTTATCATTTTAATAACTTAAAATTTTAATAAAAAATACAAATTAGAAATATTTCATTACTTTAATAAAAAAATTAAGAGTTTAAATCAAAATGTATAAAATATAATAATAATCATTAACAAATGAATGAATATATTACATAATTAATTTACATTATATCATATTAAATTCTGAGTCGAACTATTATGAATTAAGATGATTCAAGTTTGAGGAGTATTATGAGCTGAATACGAACGAGCCTATCTACTCACGATTCAAATACAAACGAGTTTATACAAACCTTTTTCGAGTTCGTCTCAAGCGAGTCACGAGCCACGAGCTTTTTGAACATCCCTAGCAGGTACCAAATCGATACCATAGATGGCCATAAGATGGGAATCTACTATCTAGATGTATAAAATTTTAACTTTTGCACTTTCTCCAGTTGTAGCATATCACTGGGTCCTTGCCCCAGAAGTCCGGCCTGACTCGTTTTTTATCGGGTTGAGGTATTATCGGGTTGGGTATCGATTTTGATTTTGATAAACCTGTTATTATGGGTTGGATCATGAATTTGCTCTTGATAACCTAGCTAAACCCGAACCCGGTTGTTGACTCATCTCTTCTTAAATTTGCAACATCATTTGCTATTGCTCGGCACAAAATATAGTAGTTTTAATATGATGGTTGTAGAAAGAAAAGAAATAAAAAAACAGTCTGCCAAACTTGTTTTTTCAAAAGCTAGAACTGATAAAATAAAACCTCATATTCGACCTTTCTTTTTATTTAAAATTTCACATTCGTTTTTTTTCTTTGCATAAGTTACAACAAAAAGTCATCATATACTTTGCATCTTTAAAATTCAAGACTAAAATTAATTAATCTTTAAATATAATTTATAAGTCATCAAATATTAAATTATTTTTATTTTATTTTTGTTGTTATTTTTATTTATGCAATCGAAATTACAACCACATAATCTATATATAAAAAATTAGATGGATTGGTTTGAGTTGCGGATGGGTTAACTAAAGAATTTTTTTAACCCTATTATATCGTGGTGGATTGAAATTTTGATAAAAAAAATATTGAGTCGCTCGTTGTGCTAAAGAATTTTTTAATTCAATTATTTAGATTGAAATTTTGATAAAAAAAATCATTACCCGTTGGTTGTACACCTCTAAAAGAAGGAAAGAGATTTGATGCCTCTAAAAGAAGGAAAGAGATTTGATGCCGTGCAGCAAAAATACTGTGTGTGCCGCGCAACAAATATCATCCTTTGATTTGTATCAAAATTTGTGCAAACTAAAAAATGTCACTCTAATTAAGGGTAGGAACTTACATCTCACAAAAACTGCTATCAGGGACCCACCAGGCCACCACCTGATATTATGATCTACCTGTTCACGCTCACAGAATGTAATTTCCTGTTCAAACGGTCTTTTGATGCTTTTCGCCTGGCCTAAGCTCCGCTGTCCCCTTATTCTGACAAAAAGTCAAAGAAAAAAAGTAAAAGAAATAGGAAAGGACCAAAAAGCAATAAGCTCCAAAAAGCCGAAGGAGCAGTAGTGCCGAGTGCCCACCTGTCTAGAGCGCACCAAATCTCCCCAACTTCTTAGCCACTAAGCAAATTGACAAATTCCTTTTCCTTGTTTTTTTGCCTTTTTTAGAAAAAAATATTATAAAAGGTTTAATAACGGACTGTTATAAGTAATTATTCAATATACTTTAAAAAAATTATAAATGACGGGACGCTATTAAAAATAGTATTTCAAAATTATATCTAATATTTTATTATTATTTTTTTTTTGTATGAGTTACATTTCGATGCAGAAAATATGAGTATTATTGTTAGTCGCGACTCTAACATGTTGGAATAATTCTGAAACCTCCAGATAAATTATAGTTGAAATTCATTTTGCGATACTATTAACCGCGTTCTTGTTTTTAAAAATAAAAAACAGTCAAATAGAAAATAAAAAAGTAGATAAAATAATCGAAGGAATTTAGAAATGTTATTGTTAATAACGCCTCCACTGATTATATTTTTTTTAGAATCATTGAATTATTATTTATAAATTATAGGAAGCGACTAACTGTCCTCCCTTACAAGCCCCCCTTACACGTCCTTCATATAAGTCTTTATACTCAAATGTAGTAGTCTTTATATTTTTTATATAAGTCTTTATACTAAAAAATGATTATCATTGCATTTGTTCAATAAATTATTTATACAAAGAATTAAAAATAATTTATCATTGAATTTGAGTGAAGAAACGTTAGTCTAAATTATAATACAGTCCGTGATCAGACCTTTATAATATTTTCCCTTCTTTTCCCTCACCAAACCGACTCTTCCTCTCCACTTTTTCAAAATTGGAAGATGTTTTGCATATAACACATGGTATAATTATCACTTATTTAACTAGAGAAGATCTTGTCCCACTTTGAGCACATTGTCTTTGCTTCTCACCGCCTCCATCCTTTCCCTTTCACAATACAAAGTATATATATATATAACACACAGTACATCTAAGCTTCATTCCTTCCATGCCAAAGCTATATATTACCCTTCACAACAAGCAAGCTTTCTTTCTTGTATTTCAATACCAAACCATAGAGATCAAACTTTAGTTGTTCCTTTCCTACCATTTAATTTGAAATCCAATTTAATTAATTTAGCCATGGAACTACACTCTCAAACCGCAGCAAAGAAGATATGGGACTACCTAAGAGCCGTTATCTTCATGTTAAAGGTTAAAAGCGTGATATCAAAGAGACGACTCATAATGGATGCAAACCTCTTGATGAATAGAAGCAAATTCATAGGCAAATCCATTACAAACCTCCTCACACACAAACACCACCACTCATCACACCACAGCATAAAAGATCCCTCTTTGATAAATGAGTATGAGTTCTCTTGTCATAACACCCCAAACCCACTCTATTTCCATGCAAAGAGAGGCCACAATAAGCGAGGTGGTTTCTTTCCTTGCCTAAATGTACCGGTTGAAGAGGCAGCAGAAGAGCAAGATGGCGATATCCGGACCCCACTACGTCTCGATTACAGCTCTCAAGAGTTGGGCTATCTCTCAATGAGAGAATCGCCATTTGATGCTAGAGTTTCTGATTTCTCTGCACTGGACGGAGAAGGATCAAGCAGTGGAAATGAAGGGGTGGATTCAAAAGCAGAAGAGTTTATTAGAAGGTTTTATGAACAGCTAAAGAAACAGAAAGAGGTTGGTTTGCTGGAGTACACTCAAGGCAAGGAGTAGGTGTAGCTACCGGTGTGGCGGGTTCGAATTGTGGCGCTTCGCGATGTGGCAACTTGTGTCTATCCTTGCTGCTCAAGAAATTTCAGAGTTCTAAGCATGATAAATCTGATTAGATCAATTGTTTTTTTAATTATCTATATACATGTTTCAGAAGCATAGGTGATTTTAGTTTTGAGTGTTGAAGTTGCTTTTTGTTGCTTATATTTCATTTTACGATTTGTATACCTTTTTTATTGGATAGTAAGATATCGAGGACTTTGTTCATTTATTACTATACATGTATGTTATGTTGAGCTGCAAAGAAAGTTCATAGTTAGTAATTCATTTCAGTTCAATTTGATAAAAATTTGAAATTAGTTTAATTTCAGTTTGAAATTAATTTTAAATCAAATCAAACTAGTACGAAATGATTTTGAATCAAACTCTAACAAGGATCAATTCGTTCGAAATTGTTCGTAAACTAAAATAGTTCGAATTTTAAGAAGATCTTAACCGTTAGATTCTATTGAGACTATTGATATATATATTTTGTACTACGAGTTTGTTTGTATTAGCATCAAATTAAACTTAAATTTGACATACTTCATTTTAATATTGTTCACGAATTATGTTACGAAATTTGTTATATTATATAGTTATTTACGAAAATAAAAATTAACGGTCAAAGAAACGTAACTCTGTTATTTTCTAGTGATAACCGCGGATATGAATTCAGCAGTCAAAACCTCCGGTCAAAATGTCAAATTAAGGATGCTTCGTGAAAGGTACTGTATAGTTGACTTGTAAAAGCTAAGAGGTGAGACTGTCTCCGAGTTCGACCTTCTCTCCCCCATCTATTTCATTTCAATCTGGCTTATCAGTTATCATTGTGACCCCTGATTGGATCAAAGAGAAGGGGGAGAAGCCATGATTGAACCAAAATTCGTACTCTCTTTAGCGATCTTAGCAAGCGGATTTTTTAGTGGATTGGAAGCGAAGTGCCCCAAAACATGCGATCTCGCACTGGGTTCGTACTACGTCGCAAACAAATCTATCGTAGGTCTCGACTTGAATTTTACATATATAGCTTCTCTATTCGAAATGACACCTGAGCAGGCTTTGCTTTACAATCCAACAATCCCGAGCAAAGATTATATCCAGGTGAGTGATGGTTGTACTGATCCTGTAATATCTTCTCTTTCTAGTTTTTGTACCTTTACATTCTTAGCGATTGTTTTTTAATTAACGTGTATATTGGAAGATATTAGCTGAGTTCTATTACGGATAGGCACGGAGTAGAGGTTTATTTCAATATTTTTGTTATTTTGTAAATTTAGCACAGGAAAGGGAATGACTTGTTACTGATTCAGCTTCAAGGCAAATAACTTAAAATATCCTTTCTTCAGTTGGAAATTGGGAAATTTGGAGGCGTCTCATACAAATATGTTAAAATTATGGTTTATATGCATAAAGCAATGGCTATTTCTATTTTCTGAATCAAATTACTATTACTACTATTTTAATCTAGGTTGGGGAACGTGTGAATGTGAATTTTTCATGTGACTGCATGGATGGCTCGTTTCTCGGTCACACTTTCCAATACAAATTTCAAACTGGTGATACATACGAGAAGGTCGCCAATTACTACGCTAACCTAACCAATACGTACTCACTTGCCAAGTTCAACCCATCATACCCAGTCACTAATGTACCAGATGGTGCTACTGTGAATGTCACATTGAATTGCTCATGTGGGGACAGTTCAATTTCAGACCAGTACGGGTTGTTTGAGACGTACCCGTTACAGCCTGGTGAGAATGCAAGCTCTGTTGCGAGCGAGTATAACATATCAGCACAGCTAGTTCAAGAGTATAATCCCGGTGTAAGTTTCAGTTCAGTGGGCACAATTCTGTACCTTCCCGCACGTGGTGAGAATCTATATTAGATTTATCCTTATCCATTTGCAGATGAGAATAGTATTTTTTATGTATTGCAATTGCATCAGAGTACCATACAACCAATCATACATGGAATTCAGTAATTATTAACAAATACCTGGCAGCCCAGTAATGTTCAGGGCTTCAGGCGGTCCATTTAAAAATATGAGAGCGATGATATGTAGCTCTAGCTTCTAACCATATACTAAGAATTAAGGTGCATTTATGTTATAGGGAAATTAGGTTTTGGTAATCGAACTTTCTTGTCAAAACTATATTGGTCATTGAACATCCATTTGTACCAACTGTCCTTCAACTTCCAAAAATGAATTAATTTAGTTCTCTTACTTCTCTGAAAAGATTCTGATAAGACTGAGAGAAAGAATAACTTGTGTCTGCCAGAGAAGTTTGAGACTCACTTTGAAAGTTCAGTAACTGATTTAGTGCAAAAGGAAGCTCAGCAACCAACTAGTTTCTTTTCTAGAGTTTCACTACCAACTTATCTTTTGTGGCCATAATTTAAAGTGCCATTGGTGAAAATAGACATTCAAAAACCAATTGGTCTTTTTCAAAAAGTTCAAGGACCATATCCTTGATGATGCTTTAATTTTGGAGATGTTTAAAAATGACGCCCGAATGATACAATTGTTGTTTAGCTTAGCAGAAAGATAACAGTAAAGAAGGTTTAAGTTGAGCAATAGCTACCAAATCTTGATGTGACTGGTTCAAATTAATGTGTTCATATCTATATTATCTTGGCTTTTGGTCAGTTAACATGTTTTCTGTTGTTTTACAAATATTATAAATTTATAATGTTATTTGCAAAAAGAAAGAAAAATGAATCCCTAACTTTTGTAGACAGTTTATTTCCAAATGCATCATCCTTCTCTATTACCCGAGGTAGTTTAAACTTTAAACTTCCATATCAAGTCAAGTAGGATTGCTGGGAAGTTTTTTTTTTCAAGCTTGCTGTTTCCACGAGCTTGTTGGATACTGAGTGAGCATGAGGATTAAACAAGGCATTTAGGATCAATGGTTAAATTGAGGATTAACCAAGGCTTAGTTTGGGGCTGGTTGTTTTTGTGCATACTCAATTTTCTGCTGCTTTTCATGAACTTTAAGTCCTTAAGTATTTTATGTTGAATGAGTGTCTTCTATTGTGTTATTTTAGAATTGGAGGGTAAAGAGATACATAATAATGTTTACATTCAGTGTAATTTAAGCTGGAGATTGCCAAATCCTACCTAGTATAGTGGTAAGGCACAAGATTTCCATAGGGGAGGTCTAGGATTCAAGTCCGGTGGGGGCTATTTCCAGGGGGGAATTTTTCAAGTTTATTTTCTGATTTCTTTGTTGGTGTGTGTGTTGTAAGCCTACGGGCAATGAATAAAAAAATAATTTAGCTGGAGATTGTCAAAAGCAAAATTTGTTTACATCAATTCTTGATTGTATGTATTAAAGTTGGTTAGTTAGTTGGGGCTGTAATTTAGGATAATTGAAGATTTGGCACTTCTGGTTTGTATGATGGTAAGGAATGGGGGCAAATCTGGAAATATTTGACTTGAATGTTGAGTGATTGATTTTGAGTAATGCTGCATCTCGTATTACTTATTTTCTTTTCTTTTATTCTAATTCGGGAATTTTCATCTGAATACTTTTCTGGTTTTGTGTAACTATTTCAGATCCTAGCGGAAGCTACCGTGCTCTTACTTCAAAGCGGTAAATTTTACCACTAGTTTTTAACATTGTATATAAAGGAGTTAGATCTTTTAATTTCAAGCAAGAATCTCAGAAAGAGCAACATTTCTTGTATGGTTTGTCAATGTAAATATCTTTTCTGGTGTGCAACCTGAAAGTGAAAATTTGTTTGATGGTATGGAGAGCCGTGTACATGAGAAAGTGGGTATAAAAAATGAATCACTGTGCTGGTGAATTTTTTTTTGCATATAGTAAAATAAAAAAGGAAATGAAAGAAAAACATACTTGAAGGATTGTAAATTTGGAACAAACAGATATATTGAATGAAACCTTGCGATGCTGATGTTCTGAAATGCTGAAATAGGGCAGGAATTTATCAGGCGGAGCGATTGCAGGAATTGCAGTAGGTGTGATAGCTATTCTACTATCAATAGGTCTTCTTTCCTACTGTTTGTTGGACAAGAGAAGGAAAGCTAAGAAAGGATATCCGCTCTCTCTCAATGCTGAAGAGAGCTCAGTCCCTCTTGGTACTCTTTCAAATCTATGCTAGTTTACATTTGCTTTTAATTGTTATGACCTAAGTTGTTAATTATATGTTAAAAACAATTAGGTTTAACCTCATCAAATGAGTAACACAAGATCTGCAGTATCTGAACCCGACCAAACTGAATCCTGTAGCAGAACCATCTGACACAAACTTGCATTTATATGGACTTAATTTAATGCCTTTATAGCTAGTTATGTTGGTTCTTAAGCTGGTTGAGCTTGGTCAACTATTGTCTACTCGAGTTTATGTTCTTGCTTTTACTGATAATTTTTATCATCTCTTTGTGTATACAGGTGATCTGTCCATAGAAACATCGGCAGCCAATGCTCCTTCTCCGGTTGCTGGACTTACCGTTGACAAATCTGTAGAGTTCTCTTATGAAGAGCTCTCCAAAGCTACCAATGATTTTAGCATAGCCAATAAGATCGGCCAAGGCGGATATGGGTCTGTTTACTATGCAGAGCTCCGAGGGGAGGTTTATTGGATCAGTTTCTTTCTTCTTTGGTTCTTGCTGAACTTGTAAATGTCATCCAGCATCATCTACCGGTGCAACATGTCCATATTTATTTTGCAAAAAAAAAATGTTAGCTTAGTTGGATAGGCAAAAGTTGTTTCTGTTAAATATTGGCAGCCTTTTCTCTATATATTAAGGTTCTTTTTGTTTACAAGCCCAAATTAAAATGGACTTCAAAGTCATATGGATTGTAGATGCTTGCTACCAAGTTATCCCTGTGATGTGGGATCAAATAATCAATTTCTGGTTAGACTGGATCTTGATTCTCACTTTTTGTTGTTACTTACCCATAAGTTTTGTTTCCTCACATTTGGGTAGTATTTATGTTTGATATTTTCTCCATTTTTGAACTTACTCCTTTAAATGGGTTATTATGTAGAAAGCTGCAATAAAGAAAATGGAAACTCAGGCTTCTCAAGAATTTCTTGCTGAACTCAAAGTTTTGACTCATGTTCACCATTTGAATTTGGTGAGTTTTGTGGAAATTTCTAAATTGGTTCTATAAACATCACCTTTTTCCCTTCCCTTTTTGGGAACTTTTTTTGTAACATGAAGATAACAAGTTCATGCATTGAATAGCATCTCTGATCTCCTGCTTGAAAGAAAAAAAAAAGAATTTGAGAATACCCTTGAATAAAATAGAAACTAAATGAAACCATTGTTGTTATGACTCCATTATTATGGTTGTTTCTGTCATTTGGGGTAAGTATACCCTCATCAATTCTGGTATAAAGAATATAAGTATGATTGTCCCTTTTCATGGTAGGTGCGATTGATAGGTTATTGCATTGAGGGTGCGCTTTTCCTTGTTTACGAGTACATTGAGAATGGCAATTTGAGTCAACACTTGCGCAGCTCAGGTAGTAAGATTTATGCTATGGAAAATGCAACGTGTTTCTGTGATCTTATGCACTGAATAGATATGGTGACATATCAAAGCAACCAATGATACAAAGAGTAACCGACTGGCAGTTAAGTCTGGTTCAGTTCAGGTAATGCCTTATTCAGGGAGGATCATTTCAGATTCGGATAAACTGGCAGTTGAGTCTGGTTCAGGCTAGGCAATAAACTGGTATTTGAGCCTAGTTCAGTCCAGGCAGGTTTTGAGGTTGGGTCAGTTTGTGTTAAGGACCTTGAATTTTGGTTTCTTAATTTCTGTTTATTATCTTAACAAAGTTGATATGGGCTCGCAGACTCGCAGTTGATTTCTTCTCTTTCTTTTTCTTCTGTCTGTCTCTTTCCGGTGATTAAGGATGAAAGGAGGGTGGGGGAAGCTCTGTTGGGTCTGGCAGGTCGAGATTTCAGGTTGTTTGACCTTTCAGCTTAAAGCCTGTTGGTTTGGGGTTTCGGTGCAGGTTACTTGTGGAAGTCATTCTTTTTCTCAGAACAGTGGGGTTGGATTATGTCTAGGTGAATGTATCCATTCCTTGGACATGTTAGTTGCTAGGTTTAAAAGTAAAACCCAATGAGCTTGGCACAAAATTTTGGTTTTGACTGATATGTCACCATGAAATTGAACTGCTATTGGTTGCTGATTTGCAAAGTTGATGCCAGTTGTGGCATATTTGGGTAAACTTCAATCTGATTGAATCATGTAACTTAATGGCAATTGGTACACAATGCAGTGCGGTCACCTCTTCCATGGGCTAACAGAGTGCAGATAGCTCTCGACTCAGCAAGAGGTCTCGAGTACATTCATGAGCACACTGTACCAGTTTACATTCACAGAGATATCAAACCTGCTAATATATTGATTGACAACAACTTCCGTGCTAAGGTCTGTACTTGCCCAGAGCTTCTTTCAGTTTGAAATTTTTCCCAATATAAGCCATGAGATGTCCATCCAAATAAATTTGGGTCCCTACGAACAATAGCATAAAAGCCCCAACATCCATGTAAAGGCTGTTTGGGAGGCCATTATTCTCGTTTCACAAGGGTGGACTGTATACTTGAAAGGTTTTAACAGACTGATATGGTTAGTTGCATTGGTGTTTTTTAATAGTAGAAAATAATATCTCGTTGTGAAATATTAAGAAATGAGGTAGTCCACATGCAATGTGATGGTTGTTTGAAATGGGTTACTAACCTTGTTGTGGGAATTATGATTTTTTAATTAGGTTGCTGATTTTGGGTTGACAAAACTTGCAGAAGTTGGAAGCATGTCTCTTCCTACAAGGGTTGTTGGCACATTTGGCTATATGCCTCCTGAGTAATCTCCCTCTCTCTCTCTCTATTGTGTAACTACTAGGAAAGCTGCTGGGTACCATACACTTTTACGTGTTTGCAAATGAAGCTTTTGTGAAGTACAATTCCTCCCAATAATAACCCTACAAAGTTTGCTCGAGCCAGCTTTTCTTGATTGAAAAACTGGGTTATGAGAGCAGGCAAGGTTTGTGAAGTACAATGCCCACCAACAAAGTTTCCTGTTCTTATCCCAGGTATGCCAGATATGGTGATGTTTCCCCAAAAGTAGATGTTTATGCATTTGGAGTAGTATTGTATGAGCTTATATCAGCCAAAGAAGCCATCGTCAGGTCTTCTAGCGATTCTTCCTCTGAATCCAAGGGACTGGTTGGCCTGGTATGCCTCTTTATCTACCTCTATTAAGTCATTACAAATTGTAAGAAAATTTACGTAACTGAAAATAAACAATATAAACTGTTATCATAAGCCTAAGTGGAAGTATGAGACCAAGCAGTGTCTCTTTCACACGCTTCCCCATGCTTTCCGCTATCCCATTCGTATCTTGCACAGCAATGTCTTCTGAGTGGGTGCTGATTACTAGAATCAGCACCACACTGTTCACAGTCCAGATAGGGGAACCAGCAGCTTCTGTTCACAGTGAACTATCTGGACATAATGGAGAAAGGAACTCAATTCTGTATTTGTGGTGTAGATTCACTCAGATGAGAGTTATGTTTATTTCTCAAGTTTTCGGCCTTTATATAGACTACTAAGAGTCTAGCACAGACTTTTCAGGGTCCAGAAAGGACCCCTGAATACTGGATAGAATTTCTGACAAGTTGACAAGTGCCTGCCTGGAATTACCAAATTACAGCCAGTAAACACTTTTGCTGGCCTAGCTCACTATGTATACCAACTTCTATTACCAAATTCTGGCTGGTAAACACTTTTGCAAGCCTAGCTTACTATGTATGTTAATCTGGAATTACCAAACTCCGACCGGTAAACACTAGCTTCTCTGTTGTTGACCCGTGTGTAATAAGTTCTGGTCGGTAAACAAGGAAATCCGAACCGGACAAAAGAGTTCCGGCCGGTAAACAAGGTAGTCCTACCAGGACGAAGGAATATAGATTCTGTCTGTACGCAAGGATTATGTCAGTAAACAAGGAAATCCGACCCAGCCAAAGAATTCCGGCCAAGGTAGACAAGTTATTCGTCCGGTAAGGCTGTCTGTACACTTATACAAATAAACAAACAAAATAACATAGATTCTCCTTACCCTGTCTTCCATGAGAAATTTAATAACATACTACTAGTTATGTGGGTATTTCCAAGAAGCTGCATGCAGAAGACTGATGCTTTACCAGTCAAGTGAAGTGGGATCTATTACTTTTACCAAGATTTGTAATTGTTTATTACATTTATTGCAATGCAGCTCCGGCGACAATCATGCTTTACAAACTTGTGGAATTTGAGTTTGTTTTATACATGAACAGTAATTTAAGAAATACCGCTACATGAACAGCAATTTAAGAAATACGTTACATTGCAGCCTTCATTTTGGGTAGTTTAGGCATAGTGCAGGGTTTTTTGCATAACTTGTCACCACTAATTGTTCATGTTTTCCTGTGCAGTTTGATTATGCACTAAGTAAGGAAGATCCAAAAGAGAGCCTTAAGAAACTAGTTGATCCTAGACTTGGTGATGACTACCCCACCGATTCCCTGATGAAGGTCTCTATGTCACTTCTGCACTGCACCATTTTTTATTGTCTGAAATAATTTCTGATAAACTATAATTTAATTGGACAAGAATACCTACTGTTGACCTGTCATGGTTTTGGCGGTGTTATTGTCATCTTAGCATCACTAATAAAATTCGGTATCATTATTACATCTTAACATCTGAATTTCATAAAATGCAACAGATGGCTCAGCTTGCAAAAGCATGCACACAGGATGAGCCTCAAAAGCGGCCAAGCATGAGATCTGTGGTGGTGGCTCTCATGACTCTCTCTTCTGCTAGTGAATTGTGGGATATTAACCAGTTATTTGATAACAACCCCGGAGTCACTAACCTCATGTCTGGCCGTTAATTCTCTCAAGCTCTTGAAGTGTGTGGATATTAACCATTTATTTTCAACGTGTGCATGATAGTTCGGTATATATATTATAACTATTGTTCTTGGGTCTAAATATTTAATAAAAGAGCAATCGGTTTGGTTAGGGATCATTCTATGGTTCTTGTAAAGCGGGATTTTGTTCATTTTGTTTGTTATTTTTTAGTTGCGGCCTAGCATCTGTGAATGCTACTGCTCTTTATGTATGTCCTATTTTATGTATCCAAGTAATATTTTTTGGATTGTTTATCCGTGCCCCTTCTAATTTTCGAATTCGTCTTATGACGTGGTCATCAATTTCTAAACTAAAAATAGACAGTTTTTGTACATTGATATTGTAATAGCGCTGTAGCAGTTATTATACAGACAACGGTAAGGATTCATGAAGTGATCATTTCTAACAATTTCTATTTCAGGAGATGTGAATTTCTAATTTTCATTTTGCTACAACTATTTTGCCTCCTACTTTTTACTCGGAAAATTATTTAACAGTGAATGGTTGTTTCCATGTCGAAGAAAAGGGAAATTACGGCCGAACAGCGTGACAACTGACAAGTCACAAAAATAAAAGAGACAAACTATTAAAAAAGAAACATATAATTATGAGAAAAAGATCTCCACCGGTCTATTCCGAGTAAAATTCCTCAAATCCATCAAACTATCCGACTGTGTCCATTCTTTAACCATCTCATTTATTTCCTTCTGCTTTTCTCATTTTCCCCCTAAAGTCAAATGGGTTTAAACGGAACTTCATTTGCAGTCTTATTGTCGTAGACCTATTATTCAAGTGTTTTTTTTTTATTTCAGACCGCTGTTATTCAAGTATTTATTATTTTTCAAATACATTTTATAAAATTATGTGCTGACAAAAATTTCAAATTGGAATTTACTAAAATCATCTTAATTAACTATCACTCTACTACTAAATCATTTGCAATACTCAATATATTTATGAGCTATTAATACCGGTGTATACAAATGGCCTAATAAATCAAGTGATAGTTATATTTGTAATGACAATTGAAATATCTATAAGTAAAAAAATATTAGAAATAATAAATGTCGGAAAACTCCTTTTTATGAAAATAATAGATGTTGAGAAAACATATGTCAAAAAAGCAATCAGCGGATCCTCTTGCATTAAAATTAAAGATACACCTAAGATACCCAAATTAAAGATAATAGAGCTCTATTTTAACACAGAGAAATGTCGAATACAAAATGAAAGAATAGAACAACGGATAGAAGAGGTTATTACTGAAATACATTGTTTCGTATGACAAAATTAGCAACAAAATTTATAATGTGATTAACAATATTTTAATATATTATATATAATTTATTATTATTATTATTAAATATTAATTATATTATCTTTATTATTAAAATAATATTATTAATTAACGATATTCCAATATATTATATATACATAAGTATATATTATTAATATTATTATATTATTTGTATTATTAAAATAATATTAATAATTACTATTTTTAAAATAATGCATAATATTATAATTCTTATATTTATTATTATAACTATAATTTCACTATTATTTAATTACATTGTATTATTAGTAATTAATAGTATTTTACTCTATTTTTACTTTCTTATTGTTAATATTTTTATATTACATTATTACTTTATTATAATATTTTATTATTTTAAAATAACAACATCACTATAATTATTATATTATTCTATATTATCATTATTACTATTACGTTAATAGTTATTACTATTGTTAACTTTATTATTGTTATCATCAATATTATTTTTTTGAGAAAATAATGCGTAATATTAATAATTATTGTATTATTAATTTATTATTGTTACTATTATATTATAATATCATCATTATTTTTTTCTGTAATTAAAAAAATCGCATCTTTTATTTTCTTTTCAGCAATTCAAAAGGAGCGTTTCGTGAACGCACATGAAATTTGGATTGGATTTTGGAGGGCTTACCCCATCTTTCTTTCCAGAAAAAAAAAACTATGAGCGCAAGAAAAACAGAAACAAAAAAATTATGAGGTCTCACACCTTCTTTCCATTTTTGCACGTCCCTCGAGTCACGAAGTACCATACAACAAAACATACGTAACAAAGAAACCCACGGACAAGTCAAAAGTCACGAATCCAACATCACACATCTCCTCAAGAAACACGGAACCATACAACAAAACATACATAACAATTAACAAAGAAACCCACGGACAAACCACAAACTAACAATTTAGATTATAGATACTTATATGCATCCTTCACCAATGGCCAAGACTAAATCAACTTAACCGGAAATTTCAATGGCCTTGACCTGAGGCTTCTTCACCTCCTCTTTAGGCACCGTGACAGTAAGCACGCCGTTCTCCATGGCTGCCTTAACCTGGTCAACCTTCGCATTGTCAGGCAGCCTGAACCTCCTCAAGAACTGCCCGCTGCTGCGCTCCACACGATGCCACTTGTCGTTCTTCTCCTCCTTCTCCCTGCTCCGCTCACCGCTGATTTTGAGCACGTTGCCTTCCTCCACCTCAACTTTTACCTCCTCTTTCTTGACGCCAGGGAGGTCAGCCTTGAAAATGTGTGATTCCTGGGTCTCCTTCCAATCAATGCGTGCATTGACGAAGGAAGATGTTTCATCGGAGGTGGCAAGGGAGCGGGTGTTGTTGAATGGGAATCCCTGCAATGGATCCCAGACATCGAGCGAGAAAGGATCAAACATGCTGCTCCTAATAAGCGCCATTACGTTTTCTTAGTTGGAAGCGTGAAGTAATCGAGTTTTGTGTTCTCTGAGTTGGTAGTATTGGTTTTTTAATTTCTCTCTGATGGTGATGTACTAAAACCTGATTGATATTTATAGGAAAGGGAGGCTTGGTTTGTTTTTCTCCGGAATTTTCCAGAGAAGAAACGGTACAAGTCTCTCTCTCCAATTTCCTGTCAAGTGTAGGAGCTACTAGAGATTTCTACTCTGTTCCCGCTAACAAATTTTTTTCTCGAAGCTACTCAAATAGTCTGATACTCTGATATTGGTTTTCCTTTTTTGTTAACTGCGAGTGGTATTGATACAGGCCCGTGGGCTTAAAAGTATGATAATGAATGTTTTGGGCCTTAAAATTTGTCTCTCGGGACGGAGACATTAGTATGGTGTATGGATGTAGGTCTATCAACGATCGGTCGTTTAATCGTTTTTCATTTCGTTTCGTGACAAATGAAATAATTACGATAAAAAATATTTATTTTATTTAAATAACAAAATGATTAACGAAAACATATTGTTTCGTGATAGTTTTGATTGTGACTGTGTACTGTTAGAATTATTTTGATTTCCGAGAAAAAAGTTATGCTGAGATAAGGTGATGAGAGATGAGCTGAATGATTGCTCAAATGAGAATATGAATGATTTGATTCTAGTGTATAATTAGAATAGTTTAGCACCAGTTCCTGATTTGCTTTAGTGTGATGAGAGAGGAGATTGATGAAAAGCACAGAGAATGAGTTTGATCGTTATGTTTCGTTTTGATCGTTTTGATCGTTATCTTTAACAAAACAACTAACGAAACAAAATTTCTTAATCGTTCATTATACAAAATGGTTAACACAACTATCCTCTTTCGTGATCGTTACGCACGTTATGCAGGTCAATATGGATGGTATTTGTTCAACAAAGGCCAACCCTGCCTACAGGCTTAAAGTGTCAAAAAAAGGCCATTCCTTTAGGTTCGATTACCAGTTAACGTTGTTAAACGGACAACACAAATATCAATTTGCATAACTATTGTGTTATAAGAACGTAATGATTTTTCCTTGCGTGTTACGTTGCGTTTAATAAATGTAAGATTTTTGCGTTGAACGTTGCATTTAAATTAACGATCAAAACATTAAAAACGTTCAAACTTTTTGAACATTTACAACTGCCAAGTATGTGCAAAACAGAGCCAAAAAAACTACGAAAAAACTCTGAAACATAGAAGAAAAAAATACATGTAAAACTTATACAATTAAAACAAATCAAAACATAACATTATGGTGCCAGCCACGGACTCACTTTTTAATACATATTTCAAAATTTAAAGTTCAAACAAGAAATCCAAACAATTGATATTATTCATTTCAATGAGAGATGCATGCACATGTAATTTTGTACATTTTTTTAGTTCATTTGATGCTCGATCAAGTGATCAACAAATGGACGCGTTAAAATTAATTCATCATAATTAACTAGATCCATTTATTTGTTTACTCCTTGATCGAGCATCAAATGAACAAAAAAGTACAAAATTATATGTGGATGCATCATTCATTGAAATAAATAATATCAATGATTCGGATTTCTCATTTGAGCTTGAAATTTTGAAATATATATAAAAAATGAGTTCATGGCATTGGTGACACCATAAATCGGTGGCACCGGATCCCTTTTCTTTCAGAAATTATATTTTTAAACTATATTTTCTAAATAATTAATATTAATTTTCAGAAATTGTATTTTAATTGATAAAAAAAGTTCTTACTGTTAGATCTTTGGTCCTCTTTTTCTCATTATGTTGCTCTCTTGTGGATCCTTGGCCAGTGACTGTTTCTCCAAATCCTTAGCTAGTGTCTCCAAATCAGGATATATGAAATTGTAAAGATGGAAATGTCGGAGAAGAATCTACATAACCTGCTTAACTTCTTGATCTCCATCTGTTTTGTAAAACAACAAATGATGGCACTGTGAGTTCATTACTTAGTTATACACCAAAAACTTTCTATATATTTTCAAACCAGATTTTCAAACTATATCTAGTTATACATAGGGCTGCTAATGAACATGGCGGTTCATGGACAAAATAAATTGGACACTATTGAACATTTATGGAATGGACTATTTCTTGGTCTTGGTCAAAAGTTCAGTCCAAGTCCAAGTGATAAAATTGAACTGGACTAATTTTGGACAATCATGGACAAATTGTGAACTAATTGCGAGTTTAGTGTGGATTAAATTAAAATATGTTAAAACATCGTCATAGATCAACCAAGTTCTAACTCTCTGTTTCATAGAGAGAGAACTAAGTTATTCGCCCAGAGAAACCTAAGTTATTTAATATAGTGATGAAAGAGCTTTCATTTAAAGAGGATAGTGCATTGTGGTGTCATGAACAAATAGTGTACATTATTTAATTATAAGATGAACTGAATATTAGTAGATAATTATGGACTTGATTTGGTCATGAACTTCAACTCCTCATTAGCGGGCTGAGCTGGACATGGACTGGAACCCGTCTATTAGCAGCCCTAGTTATACACCTAAATTTAAACTTGTAAAATAATCTAACTTATAAACAATTCAAAGAAAAATCAGTGAATATAACTTAAACTTTAGCCAAACACGAGCCAAATACGATATCGGTATCAACAAAAAATCGATCAATGAATATTTCTAATATATAAAACTGTTGGATTAAACTCATCTCTTGTTTGACAATTTACAAAACAATTAAGTACTAACCTTGCACACGAGTTTCGGTGAAGATGCATATTAAAACAGGTACATACTGATGTCAAACAATGCTCAAACATGCCATAGACAAGTCAAGACATGCTCAAGTCGTCAAGAAAAGTCTTCACAGTGCCAAACAGATCACAGTGTTACCATAACGCTCCAAAATTCATCACAACGGGTGCCCAACCCATCACAACGGGTCAAGAGGAGAGAGAGCCAGCTGCAGCATGAGTTTTCTCAAGCGCAACGCTACAGTAACGCTTGGCCAAGGCGTCATAACACCTCCCAACCCATTATAACGGGTTCTTGCAGGAATTGGTCCACAAGACAGTTGCACATGAGAAGAAGGACATTTTGGAAAGTTGCTCAAGGCGTTATAATGCCTTCTTCCATGCGTTATGGAGTCTGTGTAATGTCAGGGAGTAATTTGAAGGTTCCAAGATCTCAAGAATTGTCCAGCCTATATATATGATGTAAAAACGAACTAGCAGGGTATCAAACACCCCATAAGCTTCCAAGCATCAGATTGAGCACAACAAAGAGCCTAATTCAAGTCTCCTCCGGCTACCTAACCTAGAGAGCATTATGATAACTTCTATTCTCTTATTGTCAATTCAAGAATAAATCCTTAGCTAGATTTTAGCCTTTGGTGCATCATATCTGTGTTATCAAGTGATGCATTCATGTCCTTGATTGTGTTGTCAATCTGACCTTTTTACCGTGTAGTGTGGTGTTGCCCCATACATCGGTCTAGGGGAAGAAGATTGACTAGCTTGTTTAGAAGAAGTCAAAGATCGGCACCGCACTTTGTAAAAGAAAACACATTCGTTTTATAGTGAAATTGGCCCGAAAGGAAGATTTTGTTTCGGGAGACCCGTGGACGTAGACCTAAGTTGATTGATAGGCCGAACCATGTTACATAGTGTGTTCTCTTATTCTCGATTGCTCTCTCTTCACTCTCTATCTCTTTATTACTTTGATCTTTGTTGATTTGTGATTTGCTCTATTACTTCTAGAAATTGCTTACTAGAAATCTTGGCTCGGTGATTAAGGTCTAAAAACTTTTAACTTGAAATTTGTTGATTGAAAATGCTTTCGCCTAGTAATTTGACCTTAGTCTTGCGCTTTAAGCCTCAACCCTAATTCTAACAAAAACAACTCATACCCTAAACCCTAAAATCTAAAATAACTCATCAGTGAATATACCCTAAATCCTAAATTTAACTAAATAACGAAAAAGACCAGTGAATAAATTAATTGAGAATGCAATCATTCCAATATTTAATTTAACTAATTTTGGATATTTTGTAAAGCGATCATTTCCAAATTTGGACTAATAATGAATATTGAGCGAAGAGGTGAAGGTTTTGTGGGTATGTGTACCTTTTAAATTCAAGCAAAGATGTGAGGTGGCTGATGATATTGAAGATGAAGACAAAATGGTGCAAAAGAGGGAGAGAAGAGACATAAAAATGGTGCATAATGCTTAAGGAGAGAAGATACGAAGAAATGGTGAAGAACGCTTAAGGAGAGAAGAGACAGAGTATTCTAGAAGAGGAAGACGAAACAAGAGGCACAATGAATATTCAAGAGGCATGTATATCAGCATATATTTAATTACTAACTTTAGTAAGATCGATGTATTTAATTATTATTATAATTTTCCAGAACGCTTAAAAAAATGCGATGAGACGTCATTTAATTAGTATATGTTTTTATATAAGCATGATATAATTTTAGTATGATTTAAAATTTTAATAAAGCATGATTTTATAATTTTATATAAGCATGATTTATATAAGCATGACGTAAGAAACGACTAAACTAAAAGTAAAGAGTCTGTTGCATTTTCATTGCATTTAACTCGACGAAATCTGTGAATTTGCGTTAAACATTTCACCTAATGAACGCAACCAAAATCTTTTATGTTTAATATTGCGTCGTTCATAAACGAAAAGCAAAACATGAAAACACATTGTGTTGATAGCCCTACTAACAGTCCCTCAGTCTTCGTCCCTCGCTTTCGTCCTAGTAACTAAATATTCCTAAACGAGAAGGTCAAATAGTCAAAATCAGATAAAAATAAAAAGTTAGACTGCGCACATTCTTCTAAACATTTTTGTCCTACGCTTTATCCTTAACGTTTTCATAACTCATATCCCATATGTAAACTAAATAAACAAATTGTTTAGATTAGTTGAAACAAGTGTTCATACGAGTTGTTTCAAGTATGTTGTGCATTTGAAAACTGGAATTGATAATGTTCCTCACAGAATAGGACGTAGACTAAATGAACAAGGTGCTCATATTACTTGAAATATGTGTTCATACTAGTTGTCCCTGTTACATTAAACTATTCTTTGATTTAACAGTTTTGCAAAATAAATCAATACAAACCTTGCACAATTTAGTTTTGGTGAGTTGCAGGTTTATACAGGTACAAGTTGATGTTGCATAGGCTTGATTATGCATGTACAAGTCAATACGATCAAATAGACATCAAAAGCAAGCAAAACAAACTCAGTTAGAGCCTTGCATTACCATAACACAAAGGAACCTATCACAATGGGTTCACAACTCGTCATAACAGGTTATCAGTCTGTCACAATGGGTTGAAGAGGAGAAGAGCAAGAAAACATGGCAGAAGAGGAATTTGGCAGACCATTGCGTTACTGTAATGCATGCCCAACCCGTCATAACGAGTTGCCAACTAGTCATAAGAGTTCTTGTCCATTAGGGTTCATAAGTCAGCCAAAGATGTTGTGAAGGGCAAAAAGGAAAAGATCTCAACCCATTATAACAAGTTCTATAACATGTTGAAGATTTCTATAACTCAAGCCTCTCTGTCCAAGATTTTAAGACTCCAAGATGTGCCAACCTATATATACTTGGAAGATACGAACCAAAAGCATCAAGAAAACACTTCCCAGTTTACAAGCACTCAATTGAACACCATAAAGAGCACAAGAACCTTCTCCTTCAGTTTGGTGAAATACGTTGTGTTGTCAAGTAGTTTATCATTGTCTTTGATTGTGTTGTCAATCAGACGATTAGGCCTTTGTTGAGAGGTGTAGCCCTTGCAAAGTATTTGTATCCTAAGATGGATTCTTTTGTTGTTTGGAATCTAAGATAGGCTCCGCAATTGTAAAAACACTTGTGATCTAGTGGAATCAGTCTCGGAAGGTATTTGGGTCCGGCGGTCTCGTGGATGTAGGCCGAACTATGTTGTATAGCTTGTTCTCTTGCTCTTTACTCGCTCTTTTATTATATTTGCACATTATTGCTTGAATTTCTCTATTGCTTTTAGTACTTGCTTGATTAAGATCTTAGCTAAGTGATTAAGGTCTAAAAGTTTAAATTAAATGTGATAAATGCTTTCGCAATCATATTTGATCTTAGGATTACAAAATAATAATTAGTATCAGAGCTCACAAGTTCATACATAGCTAATTAGATCAATTCTTGGTAGTTATTGACATTGTCTTGTGAAAATGACACAATTGAAGTTTGTGAAAGAACCATCAATATTTAGAATAACATGTTATAAATTCTCTTTTTAAAAGAGAGATATTATGGTATGAGTTGAGAATCTTTATATACAAGTAATATGGTTATCATATTGAGTGGTACATTAATTATTTCTAATTAATTATGAATAGATATACATAATTATAATGAAAATGCAAAATTATCCACAAAAATTCAATTAAACGGTCACATACCGATTAATCGCTTGACACTTTGACAGTATCCAATCCGATATGTCTAAAGGGAACATACCAATTTTGAAAACACATGTACAAAAGTTCCGTCCCAATGCAATTTACAAACTTCAAACTTTCCCATATGCTCTTGGAAACAATCATAATATCTAATTGATTCCTGTTTAACTGATATATTTGTTAATTTTGTCATACATTTCATAACAACATAGATTCAAGTTTCAAACTAAAATTTAACCTTAGTCCTCTCTATAGAACAAACAGAGTTGTACAGTGTCCATGTCTGACACTCATCGTATCTGTCTTTTGCATATTTTCTAATTACAAAACTCTGATGTCGATACAAATTCACAACTCATTTAGTACTTTCATACTATACAAAGACCATTGAATTGCCCATCAACAGCAAAGAAACAAAAGCAAAGTTGATTTACACATAAATAAGAATGTACGCTCTTCTACTATTCCTTCTCTTCGACATATGTGTCAGACAAACAAACTAGCTTCTTCTCCAGCTCGGGTCTCTTCTACTATTCCTTCTCTTCGACATATGTGTCAGACAAAGAAACTAGCTTCTTCTCCAGCTCGGGTCTGTTTGCTCCTACAAGTTTGTCGAACTGTTTTCCTTCTTTTAGAAAGAAAAATGTCGGTGTTGCACGAACATCCCATTTAGCGCTAAAATCCTAAAACATAAGAACACATTATAAACTTGGCTCTATAGAAAGTGGGTTATCCACCACAAAAAAAATGTTCCTTCCAAAATTTAAATCCAGATTCTGGTATCCAGCAGTCAAATCAAGACCTCTACCCAAACTGTACTATCTGGTGTGTTCATTCATTCTTTATAATGACTTGTCAGTTTTGCTTTGGGGAAACAAAACTAAGACAAAGGCCATTAGTTGGAGCTGTAAATCTACAGAAACAAACACAAATGAAAATTTTCAAACAAAGAAAATCATACCGCTAATTCATCAACATCTATAGTCAAGAACATCATAGAAGGATATTTCTCAGACAACTCGACATACATAGGCGCAATCATTTTGCATGGTCCACACCACACGGCACTGAAATTGGCCACCACCTAGTAGCATTGTTGTGAAAATAAAAATAATGAAAGGTTAAAAAGACATATGAATAGTCCCTCTTATAAATAAATCAGGACCTATTTGCAGATTGTTTGGAGCTTAGTTCTGTTCAGAAATGGGTACTAGTATTTACTGCTACTTATCAAAAAAGAAGACATGACACTAGCGGTACAAACCCAGCTACCTGTTTTGTGCTTCAAGTCAGTTCTTGGTAACCATTGCTAATGGGTCCTGGGGTTGAAAGGAAGAGTTAAGTGAATGGCTCTGGTCACAATAAAAACTTGAGTCTTAATATTACACAAGAGTTGCAAATAATAGACAACAACATATATTTTCATCTCAACCGGCAAAATTTTCAGCTCATGTCATCAAATTTGCAGTTAGTGTGTGCCTAGCAACGAGGATTGCACAATTTATAAATGTTCATAATTTTGCCCCACCCCTTAAGGATCTTAACTTTTTCTTGCATCAAAATAACACCAATCCAGTCGAGCGGAATTTTCACAAAGTTTGCACCACAAACTAGCTACCACAAAATTGTAGTTTATGTAGGCATAGATAGGCAATTTGCTCCCTTTTTTCCTTGAGGGGGCACTTGACAATGGTTGCTTTAAAAATCTTGACAATTTATCATAAAATAAATAAATAAAAGTTTATATATGTATTCAAACTTATTGATTGTGTATCAAAATTATGCAATTTAGGTGTCATTTGATATTCCACCAGACCATTAATTTTGAACATTTGCGAATTTCATAGCATTTTGATTGTCTTGAAATATAAATAACACTTAAATTGCAAGATATTTGAAAAACAATCAATCTATAATTTTAAGAATAAATACAAACTTGTTTTTGAATTTATTTGGAAATTCATTGTCAAGTGATCCCTCCTCTTTCCTTAATGGATAACATTTTGTATCAATCCAAACATGGTGTGTAAGAAACACAAGAATAGAGAAACTAGCATGTAATTTCCATACTATTTTTCCACTTCTGTTTGCTTCAGCTATTTTCTGGTCCCACTGCTCTTTACTCATTATCGTATAAACATTCCCTCCAACAAATTCAGCCTTCTCTATCATCATCGGAATCTTCATCTTTTTGCTAAACAAAAGAAAAGAAGAAAAGCTTAATAAAAATTTATGGTTAAAAACCTAAACAAGTCCAAGTGCAGGTGGCAGGTCATATATCAATGATAAAATAATTTTGGAACCATTAAAATGAATAAAGACATTTAAAAAGGATATGTATTTGTAACTAATTTGAAATTGAAAGGCAGTACCACCGTACCAGGCTGGTAAGGACGTGATGCCTCTGTCAGTCTCTTCCCTGCTACTTGGGTTTAACACAAATTTATGACTTTACAGACTATATCGACAAAACAAAAGACTCATATTCCATTGGAGTACTGTTATTATCTTGGTGCCAGATACATGATTCCAAAATATGAGAAGCATGCAATAGTGCAATACATATAAACTATTCATTACAAAAAAAGGCAACCTTTGAGAAGCAGCTGCCCATCAGGGCGTGTCAACTGAAACAAAAAAACAAAAGCAGCAATCATTACGTAATTAAATATTCAAGATTCAAAATAAAAGAATATTTAAAGAAAGGAAGAAAACAGTTCAATCTTTGTTACTTGACCCAATAAGAGATGAACAGATAATCTACACTAATCAATATTCTCAACAACCGAAACACTCCAATTGCTCAGTATAACTTATCTCAAGCCTCAGTGGGGAAAGAACCACTTGTTATTGCAGTCTTTCAAGTTTCAAGTTCTAGTTAATAATTTCGCAATTTTTAATGCACAAGAGAAACCAACTTGCTAAATTGTGTGTTGTTTAAATTGATTTTGAGCATTCCAATGAGCAAAGTGACCATCTTTTGTCCAATTGTTAACATATGACAGCAAAGGAAGAAAAACATCAACGTATCGTGGGTCATGATTAAATGGAGGCAAAAGAGAAGGAAAACAACTATTACTACAAAGCGAAATTACTAGGAAACCTAGGTTTCGAAGAAATTAAGTCGATAAGCTCATTTGATTAATTAATTCGCCGACTATTCATAAATGCGCGATTTGTCTTGGAAGGGTCTCAGACCAAAGAACTCAGGAATTAAATTAACTTACTTTTTATCCGAGTTACGTCGATTCCTAGTTTATTTGAGACTGTTATTCCGCAGATTTGATCTTTTATCCGCTCTGCTTTGTCTGCTCTGTCCGCTCTGTCCACTTCAGTGTATGTCTTTATATTTAGGTTTAAAGTTTTTATATTTAAATTTACAACAAAACAACTGCATAATTTCTAATATAAAGACTTGTAGTATAATCTTTGCAAGTCTTTATATTAGAACAATAAAGTCTAAATATTATTATATGCAAGTCTCTATATTTAAATTTGCTGAAAAATTGCTGCAAAATTTTCTAATATAAAAAATTGCAGCAAAAAAACAAGACTTACAGTAATACAAAGACTTTAATCCTAAATATAAAAACATGCAGAAAATCAGACAAAGCGAACATAACATACAAAGAAGAGCAAAACTGGAGCAGATGCAAAAATTGCAAGTCATTATATTAGAATAATTAAGTCTATATATTGTTGCATGCAAGTTTTTATATTTACATTTGTTGAAAAATAAATGCAAAATTTCTAATATAAAGACTTGCACAAAAAAAAAACTTGCAGTAATATAAAGACTTGGGAGCGTAGGACAAATATAACACTTTTGTTGCAAATTTTAAATATAAAGACTTCAGACATAAATATAAAGACATGCAGAAAAGCGGACAGAGCAGAGCGGATAGAGCAAATCATTAATTGATTTTGTCTTCTAGCGGAGGGCGCGAGAGGGGGACGATTAAGCGGGACTGTTACCATCACCTTAAATATAATGTCCCATCTTAATCATCCCCCTTACATGTCCTCCACTAGAAGACAAAAGCAATTAATGCTCTGCTCTGTCTGCTCTGTCCATTCCACTGCATGTCTTTATATTTAGGTTTAAAGTCTTTATATTTAAATTCACAACAAAACAACTGCAAAATTTATAATATAAAGACTTGCAGTATAATCTTTGCAAGTCTTTATTTATAACAATAAAGTTTATATATTATTATTTGCAAGTCTTTATTTTTAAATTTACTGAAAAACTGCTGCAAAAATTTCTAATATAAAGGATTGCAGCAAAAATATCAAGATTTACAGTAATATAAATACTTCAATCCTAAATATAAAAACAAACATGAAAGCAGACAAAGCGGACATATTAGACAAAGCAGAGTAAAACTGGAGCGGATGTAAAAATTGTAAGTATTTATATTAGAATAATTAAGTCTATATATTATTGCATGCAAGTCTTTATATTTACATTTGTTGAAAAATAAATGTAAAATTTCTAATATAAAGACTTGCACTAAAAAATAAAGACTTGCAGTAATATAAAGACTTGGGAGCGTAGGGCAAAATAACACTTTTATTGCAAATTTTAAATATAAAGACTTCAGACCTAAATATAAAGACATGCAGGAGAGCAAATAGAGCGGACAGAGCAAAGCATTAATTGCTTTTGTCTTCTAGCAGGAGGCGCCAGAGAGGAACGATTAAGGGAGATTGTTAGTGTCACCTAACTATATATTACATGAGGACATTTTGGATTTTTCATCATATCATTAATTTTTCATACAATTTTAATTAACGATTTATAAACTCCTTGCTAAACAAATTTGCACCTTTTCAAATAGCAAAATTACAACTCATCTTTTTGCACTAAGCAACTTCAAATTATTTTTATAAATTATTAACGCGAAATCTAGGTATACACGATAGAAGATTATATACATGCAGTAGGATTTAGACGTCTTCTTTTTTTCTAAATAAAAAAGAGATGTCTTAATAGTTAAGGCAAAAATTTACATACTCTAATAATTAATTTTTTTATATTAAAAATTTAATAAATAAATTATAAATCGAAAGAAAGATTATTGTATGGAAGTTCGAAAAATAGTGCTACGCTCTTTAAACAGTTTATGTACTTGATTTTTTTAATAAAAATATTAGAGTGAGTATTCTATGGACAAAAAATTTAAACTCAAATTAATTGCAATCGTTGATAATCATCAATAATTGTACAATCAAGTTAATTTTGCATCAATAATAGTAAAACCAAGTTAATTTTGATTCATAGCAGAATTTGCCAAAATATTAATGATTTAATTCATGAGTTGAGTTATCTTTAAGTAATTTTTCGCAGCAACTTCGACTACGCTCGTTGGGATTGTAATTAGTTTTTTATCGTTGCAAGTCATTGAGTTGTAGATATCCGAGTCTACTTCCATCGTGTTGAGCTTGATTTATGATCGAATAAATTAGCGATTCAAAACGGAGTCTTATGCAAACTAGTGATAAAAATACTAATTAAGACATAAATTGAAGATGGTGCCGGATATGAGATGCACATTCCTCCGACCGCAAATCAGATTCTACGTGATGGAAGTATACTCGAATATCTACAACTCGATGGCTTGCGATGATAAAAAACTAATTACACTCCCGGCAAGCGTAGACAAAGTTGCTACAAAAAAATTAAGTATGATTATCATTTTTTCTATTTTTTGTAGCAAATTCGGCTAACTCATTGGGACTGTAATTATTATTTTTGTAACGTCGCAAGCCATTGAGATGTAGATATCAGAGTCTACTTCCATCGCGTCGAGTCTGATTTATGATTGAAGAAACGACAATTCAAAATTGAATATGATACAAACTCGTGATAAAAAATTACTAATTAATACATAAGTTGAAGATGGTGTCAAATTTGAGATGCATATTCCTCCGACTGCAAATCAAACTCGACATGATGGAAGTAGACTTAGATATCTATAGTTCGATGGCTTGTGACGATAAAAAACAAATTACAGACTCGACGAGTGTAGCCGAAGTTGCTACAAAAATTGGAAAAAATGCTAATCATACTTAATATTTTTTAGCAACTACGGCTAGCTCGTCGGGACTGTAATTAACTTTTTTTATCGTTGCAAGTCATGAAGTTGTAGATATTATCCGAGTCTACTTTCATTGCGTCGAGTTTGATTTGAGGTCGAATGAATGTGCATCTCAAATTTGGCACAATCTTCAACTTGTGTCTTAATTAGTAATTTTTTATTACTAGTTTGCGTCAAATTCAAATTTGAATCGCTCGTTTCTTCGATCACAAATCTGACTAGATGTGATGAAAGTAGACTTAGATATCTACAGCTCGATGAATTGTGACGATAAAAAACTAATACAGTCCCGATGAGAGTAACCGAAGTTGTTACAAAAAATTACCTAAATATAACTCAACTCATGAATTAAATTATTAATATTTTTATTAATAAAAAATGAGGTACATCACAATTTTGTAAACGGTTTAAAGCATGATATTGGTAATTTATAATTTATTTATTATATTGTTAATATTAAAAAAATTGGCTCCAAAAGATGAAATACTGAATATTCTAGTTCATTTGAATCGATTAATTTTTCGGAACAGATGAAAAGTGATTTTTTGAAAAAAACAGTAAAAATTAAATCTCTAAAAAAATAAAACAATCTAGATAAACTAGAGTAGGTATACTCTTTGGGTGCGTTTGGATCATGTCATGATTAGTGCAAAAATAGTGCTATCTAGATTAGTGGTTGAAATAGTGGTTACTTTTTGCTATCTAGGTTAGTGCAAAAATAGTGCTAATTTTGTTCTATCTAGGTTAGTGAAATGTTGTTTGGATTGCACATTTGGAGTAGTGATAGTGAGTTAGTAAAATAATAAATTATTTTAGTTTTTTTAACGATAATAATAATAATAAAATAATAAAATATTGATATCAATTTATAATATAATAATAATACAATAATAATAAATGATAATAGTAATAAAATAATAATAATAAAATAATGACAATAAAAATAATTATAATAATACTAATAAAATAATAATGACAATAATAATAATAATAAAATAATGACAACTAAAATAATATTAATAAAATAATAATAATGACAATTGTTATAATAATAAAATAATGATAATTACAATAACAATAATAAGAATAATAATAATGACAATTATAATAATAATAATGACAATAATAATAATAAAATAATGACAATTAAAATAATAATAAAATAATATTAATGAAAATTATAATAATAAAATAATGATAATTACAATAATAATAAAAATAATGATAATTACAATTATAATAATAATAATAAAATAATAATGACAATTATAATAGTAATAAAATAATCACAATCAAAATAATAAAAAATAATATTAATGACAATTATAATAATAATAAAATAATGATAATTACAATAATAATAAACATAATAATAAAGACAATTATAATAATACTAATAAAATAATAATGACAATAATAATATTAATAAAATAATGACAATTAAAATAATAATAATATGACCAATAATAATAAAATAATAATAATAATGACAATTATAATAATACTAATAAAATAATAATGACAATAATAATAATAATAATAAAATAATGACAATTAAAATAATAATAATAATAAAATAATAGTAATAATGGCAATTATAATAATAATAAAATAATAATAATTACAATAATAATAATAAAATAATAATAATGACAATTATAATAATAATAAAATAATAATGACAATAATAATAATAATAAAATAATGACAATTAAAATAATAATAATAACATCAAGATGATGATTACAATGTAATAAAATAATAATTTTGCTAACCATGACATGTGATAATTTGCTAATCCTACCATTTTGTTGGATTAGCAAAATAACACTAATCAACACTACTCACAACTTACTAAATCATGTTTGAATCACATTTTTGTGTGGATAGCAACACTTATCCATGGTTAGTGCTATTTTTGGTGATCCAAACACTCCCTTTATTTCTTTTGGAAGTTGCCAATAGTTAATATTCCACATACCCACAGGCCACACTGCCACAGCAACTAGGTAAATAAAAGGACGCCACATGCCACGCGTCGACAGTCCATGATATTTTGTCGGGTGTATCAGGTACGCATGGTCCCGTCAGATTCCTTAACTTTGGTGGACCTGGCACAAAAACTATTCATATATATCACCTGATCACTTGTTAGTTGTTGCCTGTTCAGTTGTTCTCGTTACTAAATTTAGAAGATAGACCAAGTGTAAATGAAATCTTATGCTCGCACATGCTTCCTTTTTCCCGCGCTATGAAACGAGCGTTTCGTTCCTTCTCCGATTAAACAATTCCTACCATACTCAAAGTGTTGATCGTCTCCATTTCACCATATGACCAGTGTGTAAGGAAATAAAGGAAGTTCCCATTTCCCACAGAAACGGAGAGAAACAATAAAGAGACTAAAGGAGGCGGCGGAGAAACGGAGGGAAAACGAGAAGTGCGCAGTGCGCTAGCAGAGAACGGTCGTCCCTGCTTCCAAGAGGAAGAGAGAGCGAGGGGATAGCCTCGAGATTCGTGCTGTCGGAGAAGCCTAGAAAGTTCAGCGAGATACACGGTCGTAAGTAAGCGAGACTAACTCTCCGGCGAGGCGGTGCCTTGGTTTGAGCCGTGTTGCTGCTTTAACATTCGCGCTGCGTGTCTCAGCTCGAGATGGGGGAGGAGAAGTCAACTGGTGTTTCGGCTGAGATCACCGTAGGTGCAATGGAGGTCCAACTCTTGCACTGTTGCAAGGTGCGTGCGTGCGTGTGTGTCTGGTATACATGTGGTCTCTGGTGTGTCATGTAGATTAGGTTTTTCTATACTTCAATCTAAATTTAGGAAGCGTTGCAATAGATCTGTGTCTTCTGGAGTTTTGAGCGTTGATCGCTTGCCTCTGAGAAAATCTCTGTACAGTTTGAATTTACGATTTTAATGTGGCTGTTGGGAACTTCTGTTTGGAGTCCCTATTATAATTTCAATGATTTCCAGGATGTCTATAAACCTGAACTTTTACTAGATACTAGGTAGAAAAGCTACATGTCAAATTGGTTTCTAATTCAGTAAATTAAGAAGTGCTGGGACATTATGCCTAAAATAGCGCTCAGATTTTCTAAAAAGGGAAACCAATTGTCTTCTTCAATATCTATGATTTAAATGCTTGGTAAGTAATTTTTGGAGAGGCAGGCACACCAGGAACTTCTAACTGACTGTAAATTAGAATGAGTTGCTGGGTTACCTACTTCCTTGATGTTGGTCAAGTGCCAGCTTGACTGTGAGCTGATGGAAGTTAAATATTACTCATGATTTGCTGAGGCCAAATTACATTAAAATGACAAAAAATGACACTATTTTCTTTAGCTAGAATCTTAATTGCACCATTGATTTTTATTGTAATGGATCACAGGAGGTTTAATAAGGACAACTGAGGTTAATTTTGCTAGCATGTTAATTTAATTTGTACAAACCGAAGCTTAGTTGTCAAAAGAAGGTTTTATTGTGTTAACTATTAGTAGATTTGAGGTGTCAGGGCTTAATTGCAATAGATTTCTTGATATTTTGGCGATGCCCTATCCTTTGGTTTAGATGATGGAGATCTGATGTGTTGTTGATCCAATTCTCCAGGTCAAGCTAGAGCTAGAAGAGAGTATTATCGCAGAAGCTATGCACCTATATAGAGTGTCCAAACATATACTAACTTCCAGCTTATCTACATGTGGAAGTGGACCGGTAAACTTTCAGCTATGCACCTATATACCTTTTGTATTTGAAATATATATCTTCTCACTTGTATGGTCTTTGCACTGGTTTCACATTTGGGCTTAAATTTTTTTTGTAACTGTCAATGAGCTCCAAGGTTTTGTTCTTGTGGTTGTTATTCAGCAAACTCCAAAGCCATTTATGTCCTTAAAATCATCAATTTGGATTTAGTATGCTTTTATGTCTTAAGAAGGAGAGGCCAATTATCAGAAATGCTTGTGAATATTTTGTTGTTGATGAAATGTCTGCTGGGCTTTTAAATCTGGTGTCTTTCCTTTTGCAAATGTGTAGCCAGAGGATATGGAGAAATTTTGGTGGGCATTTGTTGTGCACTGTGTGCTCAAGCTAACCAAAGGGAGGTCAGAGAAAAAGAAAGAAAACCAGGCTACTGTTACACTCTGCCAGATTTTGAGGGCATTTCAGCTCAAGTAACATCTCTCTCTCTCCTTCCCTCCCTCTATTTTTGTTTTTGTTTTTGCTAATATTTTAACAGGGTTGTACCATATTGGTAATAGTTTTTGATTCCGACGAGGATTTGCCCTTTTCATTGCCAACTTCTGAGCGATATTGTAACATTTTAAAGACATAATGCAAAAACCTTGCTAATTTATTAAATTATTTTTTCTCTGACATTTACAGCATTGTGGGATTTTTCAAAGAGGTTCCACAGTTTTGTCTCAAAGCTGGACAAATTTTAGTGGATCACTATGGCTCTGATTGGGATAAGCGACTTGAGGTTAGAAACAAACTTCTTCTTAAGCCACCCTGCACAAGACATGACCTCGATTAACCTGAGATCAACCGATTACTAGACAACCTCAAAGAAACAGAAAGAAGTCAATAAAATTAAAATGAATATATATTAACTGGAGGCTAAACTTTTACTTTTTTTTTATCTGGTACCCATCCTAGAGAAGTATTTTACCAGAATCATGTAGTATGGTACAAAAAATTGATACTATTGTCATAATTAACAATTAATATGACACAACATTAAATCTTTTTATTTTTCTTTGTTTCTAGCTGAAGGAGATGCAAGCCAATATCGTCCATTTGAGCCTTCTAAGCCGGTAATTTCTCTTTACTTGTACTGAACTATTTTGGTGATTGATCCTGGGTAATTTGAGTTATTTCTGTCAAAATATGGTTATATTCTTTTTCTATTATATCATGGAGAACTCCTGGGTACTAATCCGCATTGCCTTTTAACTTGCGCATACCATCTTGTATTAAAATGTAAAGTAGATATCTTAACTTGCTAATTCTTGATTATATATTATCAGGTATTACAGGCGTGCATATGAGGAGCTATTTGTCACAGATGAAACAAATGGTTTTGGCAATGGGGAGATATCGTACCTGTATCGTTTTGGCTGGTTATTTTTTCTGGTTCTCAGAGTTAAGACTCTAGGCCAGTACAAGGATCTTGTTACCTCAACAAATGGGCTCGTTTCTGTGTTGGTCAGTCATTTAATTTAAGTTCATTGATAGTATACTTGTGTTTTTAGAAGAGCAGCATCACTTCTAATCTCTACAGAACTCTTATCTTTCAAAATCAAGCTGTTGTCTTGCCAAGTCAAGAAAAAAATTTGCTATTGCATTTGTTACCTTTTCCACATCAAACTTGTTTTTACTTGAAAAAAAGTGTGTCACAACTTTTGGCAGTTTGTTGTGTAGTTTAATTTGTGTTCATTTCGAGTGTCATAAAAACTGCTCACTCCTAAATCATATATGTTGTGAATCATTCTAATACTGGATTTCATGTGGCAGTCACCTAAACTGTTGAGTTCATTAGACATATGAGAAATCTTGCTGTAATCACTACTTGAACAACGCTTAGTGTAATTTGTAATAAGCCTTCTTTAATTTCAACCATGGACTATACATACCATTTACATTTTTCTAGGGAATACATAATTCTGAGGATTTGTATGTGACAAAAGGATATTTTTTCTTGCAATAATTTGTTGTATGATGTACCTTAACTAAAAAATGTAGGTGTTGCTCACAATGCATATGCCTGTGCATTTAAGAACCTTCAGATTCAGCAACTCATCACTCTTTGGTATCTATTATTTCTTTATATTATCACACAATTATGTATGTAGAATTTGTTTTGGCTCATTATACATTCAATTTCTACAATTTTACAACTGAGCCCACCATTTTTTCTGCTTTTAGGTTTTTTTGCTAGGAAGTCAGTCAGTTAAACTCCAGCACCTTTAAGATAATTAAGAATATCATCTCTTTAAAATTGAAGCATCCACAAGTCAATTTTCTTTTGAATCAACTACCCCTGGGATCTCGTCCTTATTACTTTATTCAAGTCTTCTATGTTGTTAGTTTTACAACACAAGCTCTCAAAGTGTTATACTGGGTACTAAAAAGTAGCATTTGTTTGTTCATACTTCATTTAATTAAAATGCATGGTTTTTGTATGCTACCCATGTTAGCAAGGAAGGGGCCATCATTACCTTTTAACACAAAAACTTGTTATTTCCAAGTATTGCAATTTCGTGCTTGCAAGTACAAGTTCTGGGAAGTCACTGTTAATTAAAATCATATAGTATAAGTGATCGCTTGTATCATCTCTTTACCACCCTGCGTGCTTGTTTTTCTCACTACAATATGGTTTATTGTTTAGCCAAGAGATCCGACAAGGGTATAAATGTAATTTCATCATTTTGTGATAAGTATCACACGTCAGAAGATGAATTAAGGAGTACTTTGGAAAAGACTTATCATCTGATAGAGGATCTTCTGAAGAAGAAACCAAGCCCACTTTCTGATTGCCTTAAAAAAAAAGAAGCCCTAGAATCCGTTGATCCAGGTACATAAGTTTATGGTTCTTTACATGCCATGATTGTTGTTTGCTATAGTGGTGAATGCAGTGGCGGACCTATTCACAGGCAAGCCCGGGCAAGTTCCCGGGCTTGATTTTCAAAAACGCAAAATTTAGTGTTTTTTTAATTATTTTTGTAGTGAAAAATGAGCTTTTAATGAAATTTTGGTGGGTTTTAGTGGGTTTGTGCCCGGGCTTGATCTCGACCTCAGTGCTTGAACTTAGTTGTGTCCGGGCTTAAATGACCCCTAGATTTGCCCTTGGGTGAATGGATGCTGCACTTTAGAGACGTGTTGCAATTTGTTGTTAGAGACTTAGAGTAGTTAAGAAAAATAAAAAAAGATTGCTCCACACAACCTGGCCTGCCTAGGGTAAAATACCTGATATGGACTGGGTCCATGAAACTGTCAGGCACTGCAGTTCACTGCCTGCTAGAGGTAGAGAAATTCTGAGATCCTGACATAGAATGACTACTGGACGCATCTGGCTGGTCCAAACCAGGGTGGTCTGGCCGGTCTAGGATGTATATAAGAATGTAGAATGCTAAAGCTACCTCTCTCTCTGTCAGCTTTTCTATTTAGAGTGACTAACTATGCCTGAAAAAATTCTAAACAGAAGGTTTGACTTACTTTGAGGGTCTTCTGGAGGAGAAATCATGGAAGCGGAGTTTAGAGTTATTGGAAAAGGAGTATGACTGTGCACTCAAATCTAAAGGAGATATAGATGAGCGCCTCTTTCTCAATGAGGAAACTAGTCTTCTTGGCAGTGGGAGTCTTTCTGGTGGTGCCATTAATCTCTCTGGATCAAAGGTTAGTTTCCACTCTCTCTCTATCAAACTTGGCAGTCCCCCTCCACCCAATGCACGCATGAAGCCCTGCAAGTTGCAACATATTCACTTGTTTTTTGTCAACTCAATTTATGGCAAATATTGCAAATTTCTCTTAATATCTGAGAGTTTTTTATTGTATTTTTTTGTCATATTCCTGTTTTAATTATTTTTTATTTGTATTGACAACTGCTTCAGATTGGGTTTCATTTCTAGCCTACCCCAATTTATTCGGGAATAAAGGCTTTGTTGCTGTTGTTGTTGACAACTGCAGAAAAATCATAAAACAGTAAAATGGATAAGAATTAAGATGTTAAACCTCAATTGAAGCTTTTATCTAGTCTGTCTAAATCACTGCTTTGTGAAGTTGACCTTAAAACATGTGAAATAGAAAAGACCATAGAAGTTAGTATCTTACGATACACGATGTGTATCTTACGGTTCAATATGAGTCAAAGGGTGAGAGATACGTATCTTACGGTTCGATACATGATGCTTGGTTATTTTGTTCTTAATAGAAGCAAGGATTGATATCCATGTAAATACCTTAATATGCAAGGAATTTACATCGATATCAATTGACACTTATCAATATTTTTAAAATTACGATGATTTCTTTAGTTATTTAGATTATTTTTGTTATATACTAATTACTGTAGCTCCTTTTGTTATTTTAAAAATAGCTTAGCGTATCTTAACGACACGATACATGATACAATATAAAATCCACCGATACACGATACATTTTACGATTGAACTACTATGGAAAAGACAATTTATGCACAAGTAGCTGAGAAAATATGCTCCAACAAGTGTTCAGAAACCAGAGCGACTTTTAATTGATTGATATTATGTCAGATTTTTGCTATTTTTCTCTCTGTTTCATCTTGTTGTATTACGGTGTGTAGAGGAAGTATGATTCATTTGCTTCACCGGTAAAACCGATCACCGGCCTGATGTCCCCTTCAACCACAGAGCACCACCTGCAACCATTTACCCCAGTCAGCACGGCCATGACCACTGCCAAGTGGCTCCGCACTTCAATCTCCCCTCTTCCCTACCAACCGTCGCCTGCCCTCCTAAAGTTCTCCTCTGCTGATATCAGAGCCAATATGATAAGACGTGCTGAAATCATTCTGGGATCAATCTTCTCATCCACAAGCCGATTGGACCCAATCTGGGCTGAGAAGAGGAAAACTGAGGCCCAGAAGCTGTACTACAAGGTACTTGAGGCCACATGTCTGGCTGAGTCAGGTCTCCAGAATGGTGCCAAGATGTTGGACCTGGTACCACTTCTGACAAATGAGAGGTTTCACAGGTGCATGTTGGCTTGCGCTGCTGAGCTCGTACTAGCCACTCATAAGACAGTCACACTTATGTTCCCAGCTGTGCTCGAAAAAACAGGCATAACGGCTTTTGATCTGAGTAAGGTTATAGAAGGGTTTGTGAGACATGAGGAGACACTGCCAAGGGAATTGAAGAGACACTTGAATGGATTGGAGGAGAAACTGTTAGAAAGTTTAGCATGGGAAAAGGGGTCGTCATTGTATAACTCCTTGGTTGCGGCAAGACCAGGCCTTGCTGGTGAAATACACAGGCTAGGTTTGTTGGCTGAGCCGATGCCATCTCTTGACTCGATAGCAGCCAACCTGAACCTGACACATGGTAGTGCTTGCCTCCCACCTTTGCCATTTCCAAAGATAGACTCTTTATCCGGTGAGTGCCAAATTTACTATTTCATCTTGTTACTGTGTACAAATACAGCACACAAACTCTCAACTTTCTGCTGTTATTTTTTATCTAAAAGGTGACGTGCGATCACCCAAGAGGCCTTGTGTAGAACAGCGAAGTCTACTGCTTGATCAGAACCAATTAAAATCGCCATTAAGAGAACACCATCAGACAGTTTGTAGTCCCCTCAAATCAAAGCTGTTGCCACTTCAATCTTCTCTTGCAAGGTTGCTGATTTTTTGAGATCTATTATTGTACTTAGTTTTGCATACCAGTCTGGACAGTAGTGCTATTAACTCTATGCCCATCACTTGCCACTCGTAGACAACAAAGCCTTTAGTCCCAAACAAGTTGGGGTAGGCTAGAAATGAAACCCATTAGAAGTGATGGAAAAATATACATAATAATAAAAAAGGTGTGTGCAGAACTTCTGTAATTGTTTGGTACTCAATGAGTCTCTTGTGGTAGGAATGGATTAGTTTATAGTTATCTGATCTTGTTGACAAGATCTGCCAAGGAGATAAATGTTGCTTGAAGCTTCAAAAAGTTTCCAACCAGAAAGTACATACAAGTAAACAAACATTGGGCATGAAATTGTTTGTTTTTGTTTTAAGCTTCAAACACTCTTGGTTTAGAATAATGGGGGGCTTTATTTGTACCTCATGAAAGTGCCTTAATCATTTTGATGGTTTTCTAACACCAGAGAGCTTCAATACATGGTTTATACACTCACTTATCTATTTTTCTGAAAGAGCTACACAAGAAGAGAAAGGTAAGTTGGGTATCTAGCTTTAAACACATCAGGATTGGAGGGTACAGATATTGGTTTACATGTTTAATATGGGTAAATCTGAAATGTAATATTTTAAGGACTTAAGTATGAAAGTAAGAACATAAAAACCAAGTTTTATGCAGCCCAACAAGACCAAATCCCGCTGGAGGTGGCCAAACTTGTGCAGAGACTGGCATTGAAATTTTCTTCTGCAAGGTTTGATTCTGGAATTTGCTCTCTAATATAGCTTTTGTGGTCTTTTCTTATCCTTAAATTCAAGTATCCTCTTTATTATTTTTAGAGTTTTGAGATTTTTGTTTTAGCTGGGCCTATGTACTGGCCTCAAGTTGCAAGATTAACTTAATTTATGGGATTTTCAGAACTGTTGCTTACTGAAAGTATTTCCTGTTGCATGTTTGGAAGGAAATTTAGCACTGTGAGAAATTGCCAGATAGCCCACAAACTCATAAGCAGTTGCATTTGCTTTGTTAATACATAATTACATGACACTTGTTCAAAGAAATATCTATTATGCACCAATTGTGCTTTTGCTCAATTAGTTTTAAGTCGGTTTTAATTTTAAGTATACATTTCTCTTCTGGCAATAATGAGAATAGAGGGCTCTTTTTGTAAGATACCTCAGTTGACTTTTCGATTAATGTAGATTTCCAAGCTGACAGCAATAAGGATAAGAACATTGTGTGAGAAAATGGGATTATCTCAAGATGTCTTGGAGAAAGTGTACTCCCTTGTGCAAAGAATTCTTACCGAAAGTACATTTCTTTTCTTCAATCGCCACATTGACCAGATAATTCTGTGTAGCATCTATGGTGTCTCCAAGGTAAACTTGCTATTCGTATACCTCCCTTCAGAACTTACCAATGCTCCTCTAATTTGTCAAGAAAAATAAAAAATAATAGTAATAAAAGCCAAGTTAGACTAGATCACTAGAATATATTGAGTTGCATGTAAGGCACCAAGCGAGAGGCAAAACCCTTCCCGAGGGGTAAAAAAGAAGGGATATTAAGTCCTGGAATGCCTTACAGTGAAATAGCGAGGGAATTTGTCATTCAAGACCTTCATATGAAACTTCACTCTTTAATAGTCAATGGATACTTCTGTGCATTATATATGATACAATTCTTTGTGTTTCTATCATGCAGATATCTAAGTTGAGCTTGACTTTTAAGGAGATAATATTCAACTACAAGAAGCAACCACATTGTAAATTTCAGGTCTTTCGAAGTGTCTTCGTTCAATGGCCTTCCAGAAGCAATATTGGGGTATGCACTGTTGCACATCGGATATGTTAGATTGACAACAATTTATTTGACAACCATGACAACTGTCAACACTTTTAGGAATAAATACATTTAGAGTTGTTCATACTGTCTCTATCGATCAGATAGGCCATGGATTTTAATTTGTAGTTTAGAGTCTTTTGGTCAATTTATCAAGCGATTTGAAAAATTCAACTGTTTTATGCAAATTCAAGCATATTGTAAAATTCAATTTTAAGGCTTATTTTGTTTCCACCCTTGTATCAATCTAGATATCCGTGGATACTCCTGCATACTTTTTATGGAAGTGATATGCAATATTTAATATTTTAGAACTTTACCTGTATGCGCTTAATGGTGGACCCATGTATTCATAGGATGGAATATTGCCCCTCCCTGCCTAAAATCAATGGAATCAATTTCTTTTCTTTTGTTAGGATTTCTCAGAATAAATGCGAAATTCTGCTTTACCATAATATGTGTAAGATTATGACCACGAGAATTAGGATTCTTTTTGTCCCACTCTAAAATGTTTGATGGTTCAGCACCTTTATCAGCTACATTTGTACGAAATTCTTACTGCAAAGAGGCTCTCATAAATGCATCTAATTTGCATGAAATGAGTTGTTTTGTAAATAGAAAACTGGAGTAGAGCATGTGGATATGATAACCTTTTACAACGAGGTGTTTGTCCCTGCTGTCAAGACTTTGCTAGTTGAGCTGGCCTCAACCTGTCAGAAAAACACTTCTGTTGAAGAAAGAGGCACAGCTAATGGTATGTGAGAGATTCATATAATCTTGTGGCATGTTCTGTAACATTGGCTGTTAAGCAACTTGCCGTCTGCTTTTATTAGTTTTAGGCCATTATATGTACTGTAGCCTAACTGTAACCAAAAGAGGACAAAATAATAAAGAATGACAAAACAGAAAAAATAAAGCATCATTGTGCCTCTCCTTGGCGCTAGTTCTTGGCCAACTGCTTTTTGGTGGCACCTTCTCATAAAATTATATATTTATATTTCTTTATCGATTTTAAGCAGGAGGACAACTGCCTGGGTCTCCCAGGGTACCAAACTTTCCAAATATTCCTGATATGTCTCCAAAGAAAGTTTCTGCCTCCCATAATATCTATGTTTCTCCTCTTCGATCATCCAAGGTACAATTTCTCCCTCATGTTGCATTAACCCTACTAAAGCTGTCAGGTATATTACTAGTGCATGCTGGTAAATGCCTTGGTGGTTTATTTATGGACTTATTTCCGACTTATCTAGCATGCCAAATCACTTCACCCCAGTAACGGTATGATGAATCGGGGAGATGAAATTAAAATTACATTTTTTATTAACCGTTCAAGAGACCCCCAACAAGACCCCAACGCACACACCAAACACAAAGACCCACAAAAGTTCAATTTTATGCATGTGTAGCACCATAAGTATTACAATCTTTTTTTTTTTTTGATGTAAAGAAGTATTACAATCTGATTATGTGGCAGCTTGGTTGTTTTTTTATTATAGCTTTGTCAATATGCATGCAAAATGGGAATGCATGCCATAATTCTTAAAAGGATAGTAATACTGGCAAATTTTGAATAGTCCTTTTCCATGTCTATTTCAGATGGATTCCTTACTTTCCCCTAGCTCCAAGAGTTACTATGCATGTGTGGGGGAGAGCACACATGCATACCAAAGTCCTTCAAAGGATTTGACTGCCATAAATAACCGCCTCAGTTGGTATGTATATCCATTGATTTCATATTTTGATTAAGTGTGAACTTATTTGTGCTGTGTACCAACTCCATGTGTGTATATTCAGTATTCACTATGAAAACCACAAGAAAAAAAAAGTGTAATGTGAGCGTTTACAAGGTATCTTTTTTTGCTTACCCTTACAAAACCTTGGAATTGTACACACCCTGAATAGGATATCACATACCTGATTTGAAGGCATCCTTGTTTTATAAGGTGTAACGAGTAGGGTTATGTAATAGTGAGGTTTTTCAGAGATATGTGCAAAACTTGTCCAGTGAGATGAGCAAATAAAAAGAGATGCTCAAAGTTTGATAATCTGAGATGTCAAACTTCTCCAAAAGTCACCTTTGTAGCAAAAGATATCTCACATTCCATACTTCTATGATTTGGCAGTGGAAGAAAAGTCAATGGAAGGTTGAATTTTGACATGGTTAGTGATTCAATTGTTGCTGGCACCTTCGGGAACCAAGATGATGGCATATTGAATTTGGGTACAAAACTCATGAAGGTTAAAAGCGAGCCAGATGTTTAGCAAAACCAACTAGCTAACATGCCACTTCCCTTCAACTTCATCACCTCCAGTCTTATTTATTGGGTGTCTTAGTGTGAGCTGCATTATTTTAGTTTTAACTTCTTTACGATATTTGTATGTGTAAGCGGCCCCCTAGACTCCTCTGAAGTACTTTTTTTTTGTGTTCGTGGAATGTAGTTAGATTATGTCAGTTCATGGAATGTAGTTAGATTTTGTATGTTGTATGGATAATGTTTTAATTAAAGTTGCTTATTTTGTTGCGTGCTGTTGTTGTGGATTTGAGACATTGGAAAATCATTCCGGCGTCCTTTTGTGAAGAAGATTTCCATCAAATTTTGGGTTCATTTGTACTGGAATCAAGGGCTGCAATGTCGTTAGCAAAATTGCAAATTCATGGTCTAGTTAATGATATGTGGTTAAGTATTGCTCAAGGCAAGTTATGTACGATATAGAGGCGTAGCTTAAAAAATAACCGTCTAAAATCCATACGTGAAATGTGCATGCAGGCTGCTGCACGTGTTATATAGAAAGCGAGCAGAGAGATTACGAGAAATAAAGCGGCTTGTCGACTTGTAGTATCTTTCTACTGATGTTGTTATGAGCTTCAAGCCTACTGGTTCAAAATCTTACAGATGAACAGAAGTAGACTAATTCACTAAACTATAGTTACTTCCCCTTTTCATAGTTACATGATTGTTTTATTAGCATTACACTGCAGCTTTATTCTACAAATCTGTTGGGGGAATCGCGCTAGAACAGACTATAAGCTGTTTAACTCTTTGACCCCATCAAGTTATATAAATGCACCCTTCTTTCTAGGATATGATGACACTCCTCATGCTCCCATCAAAACCTCGTATTTATTCTTGCGGTATAGCCGGCGAAAGCTCACTGTGACAATAGAAATCAAACTTACACCAGCAACGAGCACCACCCCTGTCTTGACAGACATCTCAATGCACCCTATTAAAATTTACCCGAAGTAAAAGGTGTTAAAAAGAAAGAAGATTAGAAGCATAGTACCATCTGCCAGTTCTGTGATTGTACCAAGAGATTCATTAATTGATGTTACAATAAACGAAGAAAACTATACAAGTACTCGATGATGAAGTTTTCCATTATGTCTTTGATGGTGCTGAAGTCTGATTTGTCATATGTCATCACATAAATAGAACTGGCTGCTTGCTCATCTTACCAGGTATGTGTGACTTAATGCTCTTGTGTGTGTGTGTGTGAGAGAGAGAGAGAGAGAGAGAGATTACAAGAAATGAGAGAATTGAAGCAGATCATATTTTTCGGTGGGGGTGGCAGCGGTCCCACTTGTTCATGCTCTGCAACCAAAATGTAGAAGAGACACATTACCCCAGTGTGCATCTGGGTGCTGCTATAGTTGGAAATCAGGGTTACGATTTCTCCATCTGCTATCTTTACTGAACCAGGTTTTGGATAGCATGTTGACATCCCCACTATGTAGTTTGCCTCATTTCCTACATCTTTTCCTTCTCCGTAGCTAGGGATAGAGATGCATAGGAGCCTTCCGTCCTAATTTAATAGTGCAAATTAGTGATGCCAGATAAAAGGCTTGCAAAACCAATATAAAGGTAGCATATTTTAGCTTGGACTGTAATCCGAAAATAAAAAGCTGGTTATCAAGCCAGTAAAACAGAATTTTCAAAGCACGAGCAAACTTATCAGGCACTCCCATTGCAAAGTTGCAGGTCCTTGAACCATTTTTAATTTCAAATATTAATTACTGTCAAATATTAATTACCAGTGCATGTTGTATGCCATAGCATTCAGTTTCAGACTTCAAATACTCTATTCATCATACTCATTTTCTATTAACTAGTAACATATAAAACACCATTCAACTTCCTATGAAATGTTAAGAAAAAAAAAAGAGCACTGACTGAAATAATACCTGGCCATATAAAGCAGAGCCAGCCCCACCAGAATGCTGGTGGGCCACTCCATAAATTATATCACCCCCATGCGGCATAACCAATTTTGTAGTCTTCATATCAATACAATCTCCATTTGCCCTTTCTTCTGAATTACATTCTTTCACCTCGTACTCCACCTACATATTCATGGTTTTCAGTAGTCACTTAGTAACCAGCAAATATTTCAATTTGTTTGGTATACAAAAATTACTGGAAGGGAAGTTTGATTTTGTTGAGACATAAATAGCATCTTTTGAGAATTTTGTTTCCTCATTTTTGGTCTGTCCATTTAGGTAAAACACATCCTAGGATAAGGACTGCTGTTTGAGGGATATATACCAAATTTCTCTATTTAAGGAAATTCTCTTCTACCTTGCAGCTTAGGCGGGAATTTGTCCCGGAGTCTGTAATATCAAGTATATAGATCTTCACAGGTACAATTTGGGGCTCCCAATTGACCCATTTCACAGTGTACTTCAGGAAAAGCTTCCTTGGTACGCTCTCAAATTCTTCTCTCAGCTTGCACTGAGTCTCATCATAGCAGCAATATAAACCGCCAGTATAATTAGGACGTATCGGATGTCCATATTCATCAATTGTAACATTGTACAAACCACACCTGAAATTGAATTTGTCATTACAATTGACAATTGAAATAATCATGTGCCAAAAATCAAATATTTAAACAGCATGGATAGATACTAAAAGGCAACCAGAAAATTAGATGAGTACGGTTGACAATTTGCTTGTGTGAACTGAAACAGTCCTGCCATCATTGTATCTGTAATTTCAAGTACTGATATGTACCTTTTAAGAGCGCAATAGGGAAACAAGAGATAAGAGATCCCCAAGTACGTCAATAAGTGGTCAGCCAGTGCTCAGACCTTACCAGCAGAAAATGTAAAGAAGAACTGATATAAATCTGGTAACTGATTTCAAAATCGAGCAATGACTCTACCTGCACTCGGTGCAACCTAGCCGATCAGTGACTCCTCGCGTGTCAATTGCATGCACATTCAACAACCATCTCTCCTCGTACCCAGCTGGCACCTCTTCTGGGTTTCCAACCACTATCCCATATGGGTCAGGGACCCACGTATCAGTCTTACGTGTCTCTGACCCAAGACCATAATACTGCCCCAACGTATACTTGCACAACCCAGAATTTCGCACCACAGTTATTTTTGACAGATCAAGTTCATCACCTGGCTCTGAGTCTTTAAGCCCATAGTACCTGAAAACGAATTGAAGTATTGACCTGTATAACTTAAATGGGCATTGAGAAATCTAAAACAGATAAAAGATGCAAAACAGATCCCAATAGTATTTGTTAGGAAAAAAAAAGTCACTGTCAAATTAATTGTGATATGTCAACTTAAAAAGTAAAAAAGAAAGACAATATATTCTAACTTAATGAGTAGAAAATTGCATACAATGTAATTTGGTGATTGGCTTTTTCTTAGTGACATTATTCTTCAATGAAAAACAAAGTAACGTTAAAGATAATGACATGCACCTACAACTAGATCCTAAGAAAATATAATACTTGTTTGTGTTAACAATACCTGTCAATGACCCAATGGTGGAGATACGTCTCATGAAGTGGGACCGGGTTGCCATGTTCATCTATGACCTCACCATTGAAGCTCTTCAAGGCTATGTGGCCCTTGGGAAAAGGGATGTTGAAGTAATATTTGTTTGCGACTTGTCCTTGTTTGAGATAGAAAGGAGGAGACAGAAAGGTCTCAGTTTTTACTCCGGCAGGTCCAAAAGCCTCTGTGTTGTGGAGGAACAGTAAAGAGCACAACACCAGAGAGAGTTTGGTGTGCATTTTAGTTTCTGCATAAGCAAAATAGTGGAAAGTGGAACATCAAATACAAATTCCATTGTGATGGTTATTTTACCAGCATAGACCATACCAGTAACCTATTCATTACAAAATTAACCTTTACATATGAATCCTAGTTTACCTACTCCTTTTCTTTCGAACTATTGAATAAAGATTGAAGAAGGCATCTCTTCTTATGTGTGGTCTGACCTTGCACATAGGAACTCTTTACCCCTTTTTGTTATTTTTTAGCTTAATTTACTAATACCTTTAAAGTTTGATTTGTCTAAGTCAGAGCAATAAACCTCTGTTAGCAAATAAAAAACAAAATTGATGGTTCACGTGATAAAAATGATATTTTAAGATAATAGCTATGACCTAGAATTTGATCAATTTAGAAAAAAATTCATAGTTTATTTAAAAGTAGGTGAACACAAAAAAAAAAAAATCATATGAAAAAGAGATGATCAAAATTACTAGTCTTTTCTTTGCATTAATTTTGAATATTAAAGGATGCCTATAACAAATTCCTCTAAGAAACTAAGTTTTTAAGACACCCAAAATAAATAGACGGCATTGGAACATTTGAAGGAGGGGGACTCAATAAACACACATAACACCAAGTCAACAACTCACAAAAAGGTCTATGCCATAAAAACTTCTTTGTAGTTGGTACTAGTAGGAATCAACCACAGCTGGCCGGGAAAGTGAACTCACAATAATAAGAAAGCATATGCTCTGAAACATATCATTAATTTATTTTTCTGAAGTTGGGATAACACCCCATAAGTTTCAATATTTAACAAGTCATAACTATGGAAAAAGGGCACTTTGAATATGCTTTCTCCAACAATATCTTCTATTCTGGTGCAAAAGAACGCCCGTACAGATAACAAAAGGAATAATATTTGAACGAGGTAAAAAAAATCGAAAAAATTATCATCCCAAAATTGAGCTAATAGTTAGGAATATTAGGGGCAATTGAACATAGAATTACATGTACCTTTTTTAGTTTTTTGAGTAAAGACGAGACTCCAATTCTTTTTCATGAACCTTAACAGGTCGGAATTTGAACAGGCGGGATTACTGATACTTTGTAGGAGAGTTTCACTGAACTAAATCATGTATGCCAAGCTTCGACAATACCAAGGAAACCAACAGAACAAAACCGCTTATCTAAAGCCGAGACTTTTTAAATGGAAACCTTTAAAAAAGAATACAAAACGATTTCTTCTGCAGGTGTCCGATTAAACAATTTAGAGATGTTGAAAAGTTTCTAACCTTTTTCTTGAGATGGGAGGAGAGAAGTGTGAATGTGCGTCTCCACAAGGAGTGCAGCATCTTTGCCACTCTAGAACTCTTTATATACACATGGAAAAGGAGCATCTGTGCCGCAAGTTTCTATTAAAATAGGTTTGAAAAAGAAGAATGCAAGCTGCGGATGAGAACCAATATGGAGCTTTGATAGCAACTACAAACTATGTGCAATATTTGGGGCTGTCAATTAAACTCTTTTAGTTATTTATTCGATTGTGTTGTACCTGCTAAATTGGATAAGTTTTTTTCGTTAACTTATCAGACATGAGTATGAATAAGAAATATTTTTGTTAACTTATCGAGTAAGATATGAACAAGAGCTATATCGTACATGTTATTCACTGGATAAATTATATAAATATATATATTATAATTTGTTTCATAGCTTGAAAACAATTAACTAAATTAAATTAGAAAAATTTGCATTTCTAAAAAAAAATCTATATATCAATGAAATATGCATGTCTTGTTTTAGTATTAAATAATTGATCGGTTTGATATGGTGTGATAATGAACTCAAGTTTTAAATCGAAAATACCGATTTAAAAAGCTGCAAGTATACAACCTAATCGATGCGGTACTTGAGGTATCGATCCCACAAGGACAATAATGATCTTCTAAATTGAACTTTAGTGTTTAAATCTAAGGACTGAAATGTTGGTTTGGTCGTTTGATTATAGTGAAATAACAAGAAATAAAAGTTGGTCTATTCAAGAGAATAAGGTTCTAGAGCTAGAGCTTCCCAATCCACTTGTTCGCTTAGTATATAACAAATAATCCTCAATTGATTATGTTATGACGTAAACAACAATTATAATGTCAAGTAAGAGGTTAGGCTCTTAACATTATGCCTAGGTCAATTCGGGATTAGATTCACAAATAATACCGAATTGGTCTAGGTTTTTATGGTACACGTCGAATTAGAATTTACAATTCTACTCGTTTAGCAATTACACATTAACGAAGAGTTAGCAAGTCCTAAATTCCTCTAAGGTACTAATCTTCCCCCTCGGGCTTGATTAGCACTTAGTACTTCTTTTTTTTTGTCTAGGGCACAATTCTCAATTATTCAATTTCAAACTAAGCCACGAAATAAGGATTCAATTCAAAAGAAGTAATAACGCACAATTGAGTCTGAGAAAATATTATACTAATAAACAAGTTTCATGGTACGCTTTTTGCCCTAGTGACGTGTTTCCACGAGTGCTAATAAATAGCCCTAAAACAGTACTAAAAGGACGGTTGCAAGCGCACAACCTACCGTGTAGTATGTGATCGGGTGTCGAATCCACAAGGAACGAGACTTGAGTACCAAATTTATTTCTTTTAATTAGCTAAGCGACAAATTTTGGATTTGAAATTTAGCTAACAAATTCTAAAATTAATTAAAACAAGAACACTAAAATATGAGAGAGATTAAAATATTTTTGGTGATTCTAGGATTTCGGCATACAAATTACTAGAGGTCATTGGTTTTTATTTAACAAACATCGTACTTTTATAATTTCTTTGTGGGTTTCTAATCCAATATTAGCATTTATCCACTTTCGTGGCTTCGTACCGTACCTAATCAAATCGAATGTCCGCTTTCGCGGTACATTCTCCTAAACTAGATCCATTAAAACTTGTGATTAGCCTAAACAATTTTAGTAATTTATTTTCTCCTTTCGGTGCTTCGATAAATTAACTAAACGAGTTTAGGTCTCCCCTTAGGAACCGACTTCTCCTTTCGGTGCTTCACCAATTCCTACGCTATCTTATGTTATCAGGACTCGAATTACCACCTTTCGATACCTAATTCAAGTCCTAGAAATAAAATCGTTCGTGTGGTCGAATTAGTCTTTTGGTTACCAATCTAACGTGGCCATTCGTTGAGAGGTATTTACGATGCAATCAACTCATACCATACAAACAATTAACAATTCAATTCACAAGATAGACAAAGATCAAATAAAAGTACCAACATCCATTAAACTAAACCAACAACATAGTAACGTGTTACATGCCTAATCCTAGAAAAAGAGTTTAGCCAAGCATGGCACAAAGAACACAAGATTCAAATACAAATTCCATCGTGACAAATCAAAAATAAGAATCAAAGAGAGAAATTGATAAAACCTCTGTTGCAAGTTCCTCTTCTTGTCCTTAGTCTCATGCACCAAAGTCCACTTCTTCTTTGCCTTAGTCCCCTGCGCCAAAAACCTAGATCCCCAATTCCCCCAGATTCAAAATAATGATGAGATAGGAAAGTCAAAAGTGCCTTTTCCCCTTTTCTTTTGTTCCCTGTGCAGCCCCCAGCCAAGCTTTTCAAGAATGAAACTTGCCTTTTTTTATTTCCTTTTGCTGTGCGCCAAAGAGAGAGAGAAATGGAGAAATCAAAATCCAAAAATCCCTTTACTTTCCTATGCGCATGTCTCTCTGATATCCTAGCTGTCCTCAAGAAATTAAAGGCAAGTCTCTTTCCTTTTTTATTTCTAGCTGGCAACTCAGCAAGTGAGAGAAAACTCAAAGTCAGCTAGCAAGTGCTGCTGTGAGTCTTGGCACGAGTCTTGACAGAAACTTTTTGTTCCTTTAAAGTTTCTGAAAATTCACAAAAAATGCAAACACGGCAGTAACACGTTCTAGTAACAAAACAAGTGCTGAAATTAATATGGTTCAAACAAAGTGGATATGTTTTTGGGTTAAACCTTGTACAAATATATCACTAAATATGCACCTATCAAATCCCCCCAAGCTTAAACTTTGCTTGTCCCTAAGCAAATCAAACTCAAAGAAGGTTAAAGGTCGGCCTTTAAACTAACCCATCTTGTTTAGAACCATACCTAAAAGGAGAAACTTGTGAATTTGTCAGATTAATAGAATCAAGATTCAATTTAGGGATCAATCTTGAAATAGTATTTTGGCAATCTTCTTCACCTCACGGGACATGGGTCGAAGTGCGGTTAGGTTAGATCGAGAGACTCTTGAGCAAGAAACAACTGAACTCGAAACCTTGAACCCTAGCTTCTCTCACAACGACATATCTAAATCCTCTTTTCATGACTTGTCTCATGACCAAAAGAATGAACATCACGACTTGGCTATGATGCGTATGTTTAGAATTACTCAAAAACTTTTAGGTTCAACATTTGGTTCCTATGCCTATGATCAAATCCAATATATACAAAGATTCAAGATTCTTTTTTTTTTTTTTTTGAGTCGAGTGATTATGTCCTTGTCTTGTACTGGAACAATACACAATGGCTTGATTTACCCAGACTGTTCAAGGTGTATATTGCATACTTGTACTCATAGTGAAGCTAGCGGAGTATTGATCAACTCGATTATTATATTTTTGTTGTTTTTGCAATTGATTTTTTTTTTCTTGGATCTTTTTATGGCTGGATTCAGTCATAGGAACAAGATTCATTGTTTGAACTCTCAAGTGTTGAAGTAACCTAAACATACAAGGCAACCTAGACAAACGTGTATATCCGATAAGATTAATCATAGTTCAAATCAAGCAAAGTGTCAAATATGCTATTGGTGGTATTAAGCAACCGATTCGGGTCCTAATTTTCAAAATTCAAGTCGTAAAATGAACTAGACGCTACAGATTCTAACCTTCGATTTCAACACACTAGTCCATGAAGTTATACTGCCAAAACAAATTATTAACCGTATGACCCCATAAATTCTTGTATCTCGACCAATTCACATGTCTACCACCAAGCACCTAAGTTACCATGCAATTACACTACATTATCATGCAAGCTACATGAATGCAGATACAATTCTCAATTCTCTTTACACCCCCCCAAGCTTAGAAGTGTGCATTGTCCTCAATGCAAGAAATTAGACAAGAGAAGGTGAGAAAGAGAATTAGAGAGCTCACGTAATCAATGTGCTGAAGGAGGTGCATTGAAGCACTGACTCAACTCGGTTGTCTCTGCGGATGAAACATCTTACGCTTTGATGCGATTATTTTCCTGGGTCTTGGTGGGGTGGACATGGTTTTGGTTGTTTGAGGAGTTCGATAAGGTTTGAGCAAGAGTTTGATCAACCAACACTTTGATTCTGATTCCCCAAATAGCAAGCACTGAAAACAAGAACTACGAAATTTCCTGCCACAAACCCAAAACCTAATCAGAAAAACAAGATGAAGTTTGACAATTTGATTTGTACCTTTCGAAGAGGAAGACAACCGTATCAGGAAGGAGCGGCAGCGATGATGACAGAGATGGCGCATGCGCTCAGATCTGGCGGAGGCAGAGAGATTGGAGGAGAGGTCGAGGTGGGGAGGGTGGAGCTTCTGGAGGCAGCGAGGTCGTGGGGTAGGGAGGGGGAGGGAGGAGAAGGGAGAAGGGAAGGTCGTGTGGAGAGGAGAAGAGGCGGCTGGGGTTGTGGTGGCAGCTGGCCGCGGATCTGACAGGGGCGGCGGCTGCGAGGTGGAGGCAGGGGTGAGGAGAAGGCGGAGGTCGAGGGTGGCTGGGTCGAGAGGTAAGGGAGAAAGAGAGGGCGGAGGTTGAGGGTGGCTGGGTCGAGAGGTAAGGGAGAAAGAGAGGGGAAAGGAGGGATGAGGGTTAGGGAAGAAGGGGTTTGGGGTTAGAGAAGAAGGGGGCTGGGGTTTCTGTACTTAGTCAAAATCTGAACCTCCTTTCTTTTTTTTTCTTTTTTTTCGGACTTTCTGCCAAAGGTCTTGGTGAGAGTCTTGGCAGAGACTCCTCCTTTCTGTACTTGGTCAAAATATGAACCTCTTTTCTTTTCAGACTTTCTGCCAGGAGTCTTGGCGAGAGTCTTGGCAGAGACTCCTTCTTCTCTTTGTACTTAGCCAAAATTTTGACTCTTTTCTTCAAACTTTCTGCCAAGAGTCTTGGCAAGAGTCTTGACAGAGACTCCACCTTCTTTTTGTACTTAGCCAAAATTTTGACTCTTTTCTTCAAACTTTCTGCCAAGAGTCTTGGCGAGAGTCTTGACAGAGACTCCACCTTCTTTTTGTACTTAGCCAAAATTTTGACTCTTTTCTTCAAACTTTCTGCCAAGAGTCTTGGCAGAACGTATTCCATTGCAGTTCTTGTACTTAGTCAAATTTTTGGCCTCCTTCTTTTTTAGACTTTCTGTCAAGAGTCTTGGCGAGAGTCTTGGCAGAAACTTTTCCTTCTTTTTGTACTTGGCCAGATTTTTGGCCTCTCAATTCTCCGACAAGCATAAGACTTTCATTCACCCCAATTCCTTGTTTCTTGTGGACTTCCTACACCAATTGTAAATGTGAGAAAAAGAAACAAAAATTGCATAAAATAAGATGCAAAATCAAAAGAAAATGCTAGAAAATCAAACAAAAATTGCAAAATTAAAAGAAAAATGCAAAATTTTAAATAAAATCTTGGGTTGCCTCCCAAGAAGCGCTCGTTTAAGGTCTTGAGCTCGACCCCATGTTTCACGTCTCGTCTATCGGGTCGGAGAGAGGTTGAACTTGTTTTCCTCCGATTGGCTCTCCTTGGAAGTAGTTTTTGAGCCTTTGCCCGTTGACCTTGAACGTCCCCGTTTTTTCACTCCAAATTTCCACTGCACCAAATGGGAACACTTTCTTCACTTGAAAAGGACCGGACCATCTAGATCTCAATTTGCTCGGAAATAACTTGAGGCGAGAGTTGAACAAAAGCACCCAATCTCCTTCCTTGAGATTTTTTCGAACGATGTGTTTGTCATGCCACACTTTTGTCTTTTCCTTGTAAATGCGCGCATTCTCATACGCGTCAAGTCGGAGTTCCTCTAACTCATGGAGGTCTAGAATTCGCTTCTCTCCCGCGGCTTTCATGTCAAAGTCGATGGCCTTGATCGCCCAATATGATTTATGCTCTATTTCGACCGGGAGGTGACATGGCTTGCCATAGATCATCTTGTATGGTGTCATCCCAATAGGAGTTTTGTAAGTCGTTCGATACGCCCAAAGCGCATCATCCAACTTAAGCGACCAATCTTTTCTCAACCTTGACACCGTTTTTTCGAGAATGTTCTTGATCTCTCGGTTTGAAACCTCCACTTGTCCACTTGTTTGGGGATGATACGGAGTTGCAACCTTGTGAGTTACTCCGTATTTCTTTAAGAGGTTGTTGAGTTGACGGTTGACAAAGTGAGAACCTCCATCACTTATCACAACTTTTGGTATGCCAAAGCGAGGAAAGATTACCTTCTTGAACAACCGTTGCACCACTTTTGAATCGTTGGTCGGGCTCGGAATGGCTTCTACCCACTTAGACACATAATCCACTGCAACAAGAATGTGCTTGTTGTTGCACGAACTCGGAAAAGGTCCCATGAAATCGATTCCCCAAACGTCAAACACTTCTACCTCAAGAATGTTGTTGAGAGGCATTTCGTGCCTCTTTGAGATATTGCCCGTTCTTTGACAATTGTCGCAAGAGAGAACAAATTGGTGTGCATCCTTGAAGAGGTTGGGCCAATAGAAACCGGCTTGGAGAACTTTTGCCACGGTTTTTCGAGTTGAGGCATGTCCACCATAAGGTGAAGAATGACAATGTTGAAGAACAGCTCGAGACTCATCATTTGATATGCATCTACGGTAAATACCATCTACACCAAGGCGAAATAGGAGTGGCTCATCCCAATAGTAGTGCTTGACATCGGCAAGGAACTTTTTCTTTTGTTGGTAAGTGATTTCGGGTGGAAGGATTCCGCATGCAAGGTAGTTGACAAAATCGGCATACCATGGGATTGCCAATTGTTTCACTTGACAAAGGTGCTCATCACGAAATGAATCATCAATAGGCATCTCATCTTTCTCACTTGGCTCTTTTCGGAGCCGTGACAAGTGATCGGCTACCGAATTCTCCGTGCCCTTCTTGTCTCTAATGTCGAGGTCGAATTCTTGAAGCAAAAGTATCCACCGAATGAGGCGTGGTTTGGCATCTTTCTTGCTCAAGAGGTACTTGATAGCGGCATGATCGGTATAGACCGTGACCTTGGATCCGATCAAGTATGACCGAAACTTCTCAATTGCAAAGACAATGGCTATGAGTTCCTTCTCGGTTGTTGTGTAGTGAGCTTGTGCTTCGTCTAGGACCTTGCTTGCATAATAAATGGCATATGGTTTCTTGTCCATCCTTTGTCCAAGGACGGCTCCAACGGCATAGTCACTTGCATCGCACATGATCTCGAATGGAAGACTCCAATCCGGAGGTCGAAGGATCGGTGCGGAGATGAGTGCATCCCTCAACCTACAAAAAGCATCAACACAATCTTTGTTAAAATCGAAAATTGCATCTTTCATGGTCAAGTTAGTTAAAGGCTTAGCAATTCCCGAGCAATCCTTGATGAATCGCCTATAGAACCCAACGTGGCCAAGGAAACTTCGCACTTCTTTGACATTCGTCGGTTGTGGTAACTTCTCAATAACTTCCACCTTCGCCTTGTCGACTTCCAATCCCCTTGATGAGACCAAGTGACCCAACACTACACCTTCTTGCACCATAAAATGGCATTTCTCCCAATTTAGAACAAGATTGACTTCTTCACATCGCTTCAAAACTTTAGAGAGATTAGTCAAACAATCATCAAAAGAGGTACCATAAACAGAAAAATCATCCATAAAAACCTCCATGATATTTTCAATAAAATCGGTAAAAATAGCCATCATAGCTCTTTGAAAGGTACCGTGTGCATTACAAAGACCAAAAGGCATCCTACGGTATGCAAATGTACCATAAGGACAAGTAAAGGTTGTTTTTTCTTGGTCTTGTGGGTGTATTGGTATTTGAAAGAAACCGGAATAACCATCTAAATAGCAAAAGTAAGAGTGCTTAGCAAGTCTTTCAAGAAGTTGATCAATGAAAGGGAGCGGAAAGTGATCCTTTCGGGTCGCTTAGTTGAGCCTACGGTAGTCAATGCACATACGTCAACCCGTAACCAATCTTGTTGGCAATAGCTCGTTGTTCTCGTTCTTCACTACCGTCATGCCTCCCTTCTTTGGAACGACTTGTACCGGACTCACCCATTTGCTATCCGAAATTGGATATATGATACCGGCATCTAGTAACTTGATCACCTCTTTCTTCACAACCTCCTTAAGATTGGGATTCAACCTCCTTTGTGGCTCTCGTGAGGGTTTGTGATCTTCCTCTAGCAAAATTCGATGCATGCAAAGAGAGGGGTTGAGTCCTTTGAGATCTTCAATTGAGTAACCTATCGCCTTTCGATGCAACTTTAGCTCGTTCAAGAGTCTCTCGGTTTGTGTCGCATCCAAGTGTGCACCAACAATCACCGGGTGCGTCTCGTTGGGGCTCAAGAACTCATAGCGAAGGTTGGGAGGTAGAGGCTTGAGTTCCACTTGAGATGCTATGACTTTCCTTCCTTCTTCTATACTTTCCTTGCTGCCAAGACTCGCAGCGGGACTCTTGGCAGAAAGTTTATCATCATTTTCAAGAGAATTGACCACTTCATCAAAGTTCGAATCGTCCCCCGTTTGCTCCGGATTTTCAATGGCAAATTTGAGCAAATCGGTGCTCGTGTGCTTGTTGAAAGTCTCCATCACCAAGATATCCATGACTTCAACCCTACAACAAGTGTCATCATTAGAGGGATATTTCATAGACTTTGTGACATTAAACTCAATTCTTTCGTCCCCTATGGTCAATGAAAGTATGCCATTTTTCATGTCAAGATTCGCACCGGCGGTAGCAAGGAATGGCCTACCTAAAATAATAGGGACTTGGGTATCTTCCTCCATTTCCATGACAACAAAATCACCGAGTACAAAGAATTTACCAACTTGGACCGGTATGTCTTCTAGTATACCCATTGGGAACCTAACGGACCTATCGGCAAGTTGCAAAGAAATTCTTGTTGGCTTAAGATCTCCAATCCCTAACTTGTCAAAAATTGATTTAGGCATAAGACTCACACTAGCACCGGGGTCACACAAGGCCTTTTTGCATTTGACATTACCAATAGAGCACGGTAGAGTAAAACTATCGGGATCTCTCAACTTTGGAGGTAGTTGATTAAGAAGTAACGCACTACAATCCACCGTTAGAGCCACGGTTTCACACTCCTCAATTTTTCTTTTGTTGGACAAGATTTCTTTCAAAAATTTAGCATATGAAGGCATTTGAGTGAGAGCTTCGGTAAATGGGATGTTAATGTGCAATTTACTCAAAAGCTCAACAAACTTACCAAATTGCTTGTCCTTTTTGACTTTGGCTAACCTTTGTGGGAAAGGAATCGGAGGCTTGTAAGGGGGAGGATCATACCTTGGTTCTTCTTCCTCATGTTGACTTACCTCCTCACTTACCTTTGGAGCTTCCTCTGCTGCCGTGACTCCCACCGCGACTCTTGGCAGCGAGTTTTGAGGTGGAATGAGCTCACCATTTCGTGTAACGGTAGGATTTTCATACTCGAAACCACTTCTCAAGGTGACGGCTTTGCAATGCTCCCTTGGATTGAGCTCGGGATTGCCCGGAAGAGTGCCGAGTGGCCTTGAAGAGGATGATGCTTGTTGTGCCACTTGATTCTCCAACATTTTAATTTGAGTGGATTGTTGCTTCAAGGTTTCTCTCACTTCATCCATCGCTTGCTTTTGATGGTTCATGAATTGTTCCATCATTACTTCCAAGTTCGATTTTTGAGATGGTTGAGTTTCAAATTGTGTTGGAGCAAAATTTTGTTGAGATCGATTTTGGTTTTGGGGCGCCGAACCTTGGTTGTTCTTGTATGAGAAATTTGGGTGATTCCTCCAACTCGGATTGTAAGAGTTTGAGTATGGGTTGTTTTGAGATCTATTGAAATTGTTCAACATGTTCACATCTTCAAAGTTCTCTTGAGGAACACTCAATGGGCACTCAAGTGCGGTATGATCACAAGCACCACAAATTTCGCAAGAAGGAGCGAGAGTCACTTGATTCACCTTGGAGACACTCAATTGGCTAATTTGGTTTTGAATTGCATCGAGCTTGGCCTTCATGAAAGTCAAGGAGTCTACCTCAAGCAAGCCCGGAGTGCTCTTTGTCGATTGACGGTCAGAAGGAGACCAATGATGTTGGTTCACCGCCATTGTCTCGATCAAGTCATGTGCTTCTTCCGCGGTCTTATTTGCCAATGCACCACCTGCTGCAGCATCAAGAAAATTTCTATCATTACTTTTTAGTCCATCATAAAAAATTTGCACAATGTATTGTTTGGCAAGACCATGATGTGGACATAACCTAAGCAAATCTTTAAACCTTTCCCAAGCATCATACAAAGTATCATCGCTCTTTTGTCCAAAATTGACAATTTGACCTCTTAATTGAGCGGTTTTACTTGGTGGAAAATATTTGGTCAAAAATGCTTGGGTCAATTGGTCCCAATTGGTGATGGAACCGGCCGGTAAAGAATGCATCCAAGCTCTAGCCCTATCCCTCAAAGAGAATGGAAACAACCTAAGCCTAATGGCATCATTACTAACACCATTACACTTATATATTTCACAAATTTCAAGAAAAATTGCAAGATGTAAATGAGGGTCTTCGCTAGGTAGTCCGCCGAATTGATTTTGTTGTGCCATAGTAATGAGAGAAGTTTTGAGCTCAAAATTGTTTGCCGCTATGGCGGGTGCCACAATGCCTCCTCGCATGTTGTTCGCTCGAGGCATGACAAAATCTCTCAAAGGTCGATTCAAATCATCATTGTCGAGAGGTGGGTCATCCGGATTCATGTTGAGAGTCATCTCGGTGTTGAAATCCTTGTCAAGAGATTGAGAAGTGAGTGTCAGCTTTTCTGCCGAGACTCGCGGTGCGACTCTTGGCAGAGGTTGAGACTTAGATCTTGAGACTTTTTTTTCCGTAAAACCTTGTTATCGGTCGACTTGTTCTTTCGGCCAGCTTTCAAAGTCCTACAAGAAGATAAAATAAGAGGTGAGAAGAGTAAAAATAAATAAAAATGCTTAGTCTAATTGACTTAAAATAAATTTTGATATCAAGTACACCGTTCCCCGGCAACGGCGCCAAAAAGCTTGACGTGTTTCCACGAGTGCTAATAAATAGCCCTAAAACAGTACTAAAAGGACGGTTGCAAGCGCACAACCTACCGTGTAGTATGTGATCGGGTGTCGAATCCACAAGGAACGAGACTTGAGTACCAAATTTATTTCTTTTAATTAGCTAAGCGACAAATTTTGGATTTGAAATTTAGCTAACAAATTCTAAAATTAATTAAAACAAGAACACTAAAATATGAGAGAGATTAAAATATTTTTGGTGATTCTAGGATTTCGGCATACAAATTACTAGAGGTCATTGGTTTTTATTTAACAAACATCGTACTTTTATAATTTCTTTGTGGGTTTCTAATCCAATATTAGCATTTATCCACTTTCGTGGCTTCGTACCGTACCTAATCAAATCGAATGTCCGCTTTCGCAGTACATTCTCCTAAACTAGATCCATTAAAACTTGTGATTAGCCTAAACAATTTTAGTAATTTATTTTCTCCTTTCGGTGCTTCGATAAATTAACTAAACGAGTTTAGGTCTCCCCTTAGGAACCGACTTCTCCTTTCGGTGCTTCACCAATTCCTACGCTATCTTATGTTATCAGGACTCGAATTACCACCTTTCGATACCTAATTCAAGTCCTAGAAATAAAATCGTTCGTGTGGTCGAATTAGTCTTTTGGTTACCAATCTAACGTGGCCATTCGTTGAGAGGTATTTACGATGCAATCAACTCATACCATACAAACAATTAACAATTCAATTCACAAGATAGACAAAGATCAAATAAAAGTACCAACATCCATTAAACTAAACCAACAACATAGTAACGTGTTACATGCCTAATCCTAGAAAAAGAGTTTAGCCAAGCATGGCACAAAGAACACAAGATTCAAATACAAATTCCATCGTGACAAATCAAAAATAAGAATCAAAGAGAGAAATTGATAAAACCCCTGTTGCAAGTTCCTCTTCTTGTCCTTAGTCTCATGCACCAAAGTCCACTTCTTCTTTGCCTTAGTCCCCTGCGCCAAAAACCTAGATCCCCAATTCCCCCAGATTCAAAATAATGATGAGATAGGAAAGTCAAAAGTGCCTTTTCCCCTTTTCTTTTGTTCCCTGTGCAGCCCCCAGCCAAGCTTTTCAAGAATGAAACTTGCCTTTTTTTTATTTCCTTTTGCTGTGCGCCAAAGAGAGAGAGAAATGGAGAAATCAAAATCCAAAAATCCCTTTACTTTCCTATGCGCATGTCTCTCTGATATCCTAGCTGTCCTCAAGAAATTAAAGGCAAGTCTCTTTCCTTTTTTATTTCTAGCTGGCAACTCAGCAAGTGAGAGAAAACTCAAAGTCAGCTAGCAAGTGCTGCTGTGAGTCTTGGCACGAGTCTTGACAGAAACTTTTTGTTCCTTTAAAGTTTCTGAAAATTCACAAAAAATGCAAACACGGCAATAACACGTTCTAGTAACAAAACAAGTGCTGAAATTAATATGGTTCAAACAAAGTGGATATGTTTTTGGGTTAAACCTTGTACAAATATATCACTAAATATGCACCTATCACCTAGAGAGGTGATTACCCTCTCATGGCAAATGATCAACAAAAGAGAATACGAGAACAAATGAAATCAAGAATTTAGGGAAGAAAAACCGATAAGATCTCGTTTGCATCTATCCTTGATCTCCCCTCTTTGTCTTTTGCCAAGAACCCCTTTTTCTCTCTCTAAACCTAGTCTCAGAGTTGATGAACGAAATTAGAACAAACCCCTTCAAAAAATAAAAACGAATCCATAAATAGAATAGCCAAAAATGGCTTTGGATCTTCTGTTTGCAGCCCGCAATGTCGGGGCAGAGGAGTTCCCTCCGAAGCGCTCCATTCTGAATTTGAATTCTTTTGATTGTTTGCGGCCCACAAACAAGTCATTTTTCTGGAGAGTGGAGAAGGCTGCTGGAAGGATGTGGTGCACCTTCTCGAATTTCTTTGCGGCCCGCAATCACATACTGCATCTGGTACTTGGGCAATTCTGCTTTGTCTTGCGGCCCGCAACAAATGGATTGTGACCCGCAAACAGAGCATCTGGCTTCATTTTGTGCTGCTCGTCTTCAGGAATCCAGCTTCGGGGTTCTATTAGCTTAATTCTTCTTGTATCTGCATTAACAAACAAAAGTAGAGCAGTATCACGAACTTGCATATTTTCATCCTAATTTAAACATTTAAACATAGAAAACATCACGAGATCTGGGCCAAATTACGTCCTAAACCCTAGCTAATGGCATATATAAATCAAGCTCATCAATAATACATCATGTATATTGATAAATAAATTGATTTGCATTCTATTTATTTGATAATGTTTCATTAGTAAGTATTAAATAGTATATTTTTTTAATGACAAGTGACATGAGAAGAAATTTTGTGATTTTTGTAATATCTAGAATGTTATGTATTGTTGTATTTTAGTAGTATATATTTATTTGATATTATTAATTTGTCAAAATCATACAATTTTTTTATTAAATTTTATCTTTTTTATCCATTATCTACCGTTACCCGTTTCGTTACCTGAAAATTTTGACGAGTATGATTAGAATATGAATAAATAAAATTTTAATAAATATGAGTAAAATATAAATAATTTTTTTAATAAATATGTGTATGAAAATACCTCTTCTCCTCTCACGCGCGATGAGAATCAACGTTACCGTATTCAGCTCACGAATTCGCTTATACATAAAAAGCATTTTACTGGACAATCAAATAAAGCTTGCCCGCTAATACCAAATAAAAGGCTTATGAGATTTCATTGAAAAAAGGAAAACACTTTTCCCTTCTTGTTTTTTTTTTAAAAAAAAAAAGCAACGCATTTGTTATCTTTTATTCTATATACTACGAGTAAAACTAAAATAATATGCATAAGACATCTCATATCGTCCTATGTATATATATAGAGCTCAATAAATTGAGATTCAAATTTCTCAATAAATTTTTCATATCAAAATATTATAAAAAATTAAATTTTATAATTTTTAGAGCTTTGTTGCTATTTTTAAATATTTTTCCGCGCTACAACCCAGAAAATGACATTTTTCTTTGAAACAACAAAAAAATATTTAAAAATAGCAAAAAAGCTCTAAAAATCACGAAATTTAATCTTATAATATTTTGATATGAAGAATTTATTGAGCAACTTAAATCTCAATTTATTGAGCTATATATATGCATAGAACGGTATGAGGTGTCATATGCATATTATTTTAGCCTTGTTCATATACTATATGTAGTACTTGGATAATTACAAACTTGATATTTTCAGCCCTTGGTTGAGCACTTGATAATTAATTAGATGATGATGAGTTATTAATTTTTAATTCTATTTTACTAGATAAGATATTGATATATTTAATTTTATTATACATCTTTTAAGTTTTCTATGAATAATATTTTCTGTAAAAATATCAAATAGTTCATAAACCTTTATTTGCTAATGAAATTCAAGGACCAAATTAGTGCAAATAAAAGTTTAGGAACTAATTTGATTTTTTTACACAAATTTAAGGACCAAAATATGTTTTTTCTAAATTATACAAAAGCTTCTTTAAATTTTGTTTATGACAATTAAAGGTTCCACCAAATATTTATGTTATATTAATATTGACAACGAAATGTTGAACATCATAATACTAGTTATCTAGAATTAGATGCCGTGGATTCACAATCGGATTGCTCGGATAGAAAAAATTAAGACATAGGACCAAAACTCGAAGATGAAACTAATAAATGGTTAATTATGCTTTGAGATCATCATGCTATATCTTTAGAGCAGGCAAACAAGATTGTTTAACAAAATAAAATATAATTCTAAGTCTTCACTCTTCAATTGCAAAATATTGCGAATGATAGAATATCCTTTTTTTTCTATAACTAATATATCAAAGAAGCGATACATCAATGTTGACAGTATGCATCCAACAAATTGCGTCCTGATTCATTCCGGACCATACGATTTAGAACGGATGGCATCAGGGACAGCTGGAATCTTATTAAATTGGGGTCAAAATGTTACAAGTCTCCAAATTATGCACACAACATAGTTCATTTTTTCTTTTCCAAAATAAGGGATCGGTATATAAAACTTCCGTAAAGAAAGTATGGAAGTCATTTACAGCATTCATTTTTCTTTTTGAGGAAACCCGTAGGCATTTTTTACAGCATTCATAAAATTTTACTTTGAAATATGTAAAAAAAAACTAAACAACATATTTTTTTGAAGAAATAAAATGGAGATCAAGTAATCCATCAAACACGAAATAAGCACTTGCGATTTTAGGAATCGATTGCTGGTCGATGTAATTCTTTTCGTAACAAACAAACAAAATATTTTGTTGGCAGCCGCTGTCAATCTTTTTCAAAATCAGATAAAAAAAATCTTTTAAAAAAAAAACAAACAAACAAAATATTTTGCGGAATTGCTGACGTTTTAGAAAAGCATTTGAAAACGAAGACGTCGAAGAGCTTCTAGATTCTTTTCAAAAAAAAAAAAAACGAAGAGCTTCTAGACGGTTTTTGCCACGTGGAATGCTGACGTAAGTGATGACGTTATCTGTAGATGATTTCTGGGCCATTTGTGTAAAAGTGGGCCCCTGCAACTCTGCAAGGTACATTAGGCATGTAAAACAATGAAAATAAGGGAAACATTTTGTTAGCGATAAAATTCATTTGATAATTAGTATAATAATTTAGATTGAAATAACAAATAGATTAAAAAATAAGTATAAGAATTATTACAATAAATTAAGATACCCTCTCTGTAATTTATGTTAAAGAATAGTTGAGTGTGTTGGTTAATACTACTAAAAGTAAAATTTGTTTTGGATGAATATGGATATGAATACTGTAATACAAATATACAATACATGTATGCGGCAATACTTAATTTTGTAAACTTTATGATAGAATACATCAATTATACACAATTATTTATTATTTTTATGCATTAAAAATTATGAATTTTATTTGAAAATTTGAAAATAATTTCTATTTTGAACAAATAAGAATGCATATGTCCAAAAGTATTAAGCTATTTCTGAATTTTAATTTTATAAATTTTGTTCTTAATGAAATGTCTCTTACGTCTCCCCCTTTTTCATTGATGAGAAAACAAGTTACATAAAACGATTAAGGATTGGAATTTCCAACCAAAGATTGGTTACTACTTACCACCCATCCTCGAAAAACAGGAAAAGGTTTTGAAATACATTTAGATTAAAAAGTGAAAAAGAAAAGAGAATAAGACAAAGCAAGATAAGATGAGATGAAATGTAAACTGTAAATTGCTCCATCTATAATTCCTCAGCTCCTCTGGTTTAAAATGCTCCGTAAATTTTCTGCACTCGTTGTAATTTTGTACTGCTTCTTTTACCAGTATCTTGTATTCTTTTTCTCCCAACAGGAATATTATGTTGCATTTGCATCTCTCTTTCTCTTTCCCGTACCTTGTAAATGAGGAATATCATCAATTTCTTCGTTCTGTTTGAGAATATTCTCGAGAGAAAGGCGAGATGATCCCAAATTGCATGTCATTCGCTAGCTGTGATTTCTTTTGTTATTCTCTGCCTCAGTTCAGCTAGTGCTCTACTGAAGAAAGTGCAGTTGTTGAACAAATGTTGTTGTTTCAAAATCATCCTTGCACATCACACATCTGTTTATCAGTTGAATTCCTCTCTTTGTTAAGTTGTCCAACGTCAGTATTTTATTGCGAATCAATGACCTCATGAAACCAGAATTCTTGTTGGTGCTTTGATGTCCCATAACCATTCGAATTCATTTTTTTCTCAGAAATACTCCTGATATCAGTATCTTGTATTTTTCTGTTGTTTTAAACTATGTGCCTTGACCTGTCCACTGAACCTGGTATGTTTCAATCATTTATTATTTTTTCTGTGCCATGTGTGATAGCTCCGCATGAAACACGAGAGCCAAATTGGAGTCTATTAAGACATAGATCAGTTATATATTTGTGTTGACACAGTATAATTATAGTATGCTCAATTTGCATGTATAATTAAATTAATTAATTGGTCGGATTTGTTCAATATGCAGAAGAGAACTTCAACAAAGGGATAGCTTTTGTTGAACAAATAGCTCCGTACTAATTGATGTCCCAAGACACCAATTTAAGGCCCAAGCGCAACATTTTCTTGTCAGGCTTTTAAGCCCATGGGCCTGTATCAATACCACTCACAGTTAAGCAAAAAGGAAAGAAAAAAAATTCAGACCTCTTGAGCCAGCTTCGAGGAAAATGAATTTGTTAGCGGGAACAGAGTAGAAATCTCTAGCAGCTCCTACACTTGTCAGGAAATTGAAGAGAGAGAATTGTGCCGTTTCTTCTCTGGAAAATTCCGGAGAAAAACAAACCAAGCCTCCCTTCCCTATAAATAGCAATCAGGTTTCAGTACATCACCATTAGAGAGAAACAAAAAAATCAATACAACCAACTCAGAGAACACAAAACTCAATTACTTAACATTTCCAACTAAGAAAACGTAATGGCGCTTATTAGGAGCAGCATGTTTGATCCTTTCCCGCTTGATGTCTGGGATCCATTCCAGGGATTCCCATTCAACAACACCCGCGCCCTTGCCACATCCAGCGAAACATCCTCCTTCGTCAATGCACGCATTGATTGGAAGGAGACCCCAGAAGCGCACGTCTTCAAGGCCGACCTCCCTGGCGTCAAGAAAGAGGAGGTAAAAGTTGAGGTGGAGGAAGGCAACGTGCTCAAAATCAGCGGCGAGCGGAGCAGGGAGAAGGAGGAGAAAAACGACAAGTGGCATCGTGTGGAGTGCAGCAGCGGGCAGTTCTTGAGGAGGTTCAGGCTGCCTGACAATGCGAAGGTTGATCAGGTTAAGGCGGCCATGGAGAATGGTGTGCTTACTGTCATGGTGCCTAAAGGGGAGGTGAAGAAGCCTCAGGTCAAGGCCATTGAAATCTCCGGTTAAGTTGATTTAGTCTTGGCCATTGGTGAATGATGCATATAAGTATCTATAATCTAAATTGTTAATTTGTGGTTTGTCCGTGGGTTTCTTTGTTATGTATGTTTTGTTGTATGGTTCCGTGTATCTTGGGGAGATATGTGGTGTTTGATCCGCGACTTGTAGTGGTGTTTTGGAATTAGCGATAGTAAATTACTTCAACGTTTCATATGTCATTTATGGGTTTTGTTTTATGTTCTTATTTATATCAATACCGTGGAAATAATTCCTGGGGTACTTATATTACGTGACGTTAGGGGACATACAAAGATTTCAGTAACTAAATGTTTTGATAAATTATATGTTTTATATTCGACAGAATTATTGGGGCAAATTCATCAAGTAATATAATACAACTCCGAAATCAACACTATTGATAACATTATATTGAGCTTATATTGTATAATTTTTTGGTTTTTTGTTAATCATAAAAATAGTTCTAAAATCTGACATTTCAGAATTGATATGAAAATTTTATCAGTTATTAAGATTCAATGATTTTGAATTTTTTTATGAGTAACAAAAAGACAATTATGTAAGTAATATATAATGTCATCTATGAAGTTAAACGGTATCTAACTAAATCTCGACTGTTTTGTGAATCATAAAATGATTTTCAGAATGAGTTGACTTTGTTACTTTCACAATCATCACAAATACAATTACAAATAAAATTTTTAACTTTAGAATCTTACATTACATTGTAAGACAGAAATTAATACTTTATTAAAGCCTGTTGTACTGTCATAAACATGAAAACATAAAATTCGTACATAAAAACTTTATCATTTATTCAAGTCTGTCGTTGAATACTAACATACCTTTCACCCAGCCTTTAACCCGTTTGCAATTAATTAGCACTCGCCAATGCAATTTTTGCCAGATGAGACAAGATTACTACTGAAATTCCATCTTATTGATAAGACAGTTCGTTTATTTTTCTTTATAGAACCTATACAAAAGTAGGATTATACAACTTATGTATAAAAGAAATCAATTGATAATAATTAAAGGAAGGAGCCAGATAAAGAAATATAAGATCTTATCAACCACTGGCTGGTGGCAAGCACAATTGAGCAACATAAATAACCTTTAAATATGATTCTGAAATTACTGGTATTGATCCATATCCATGCTGGCTGTACCAGTTCAATGCATTAGCTCACCATCTGCACTTGTGCCAGCCTGGCATCCAAAACAACTCATCGTCAGTGAGGTTATACTTGTGCACATTCAGATTGAGTTTCGCCTTACAGCCTTGTCACTAGCTATCAATGGAAATGTGGAATTTGCAAGCCTAAACACAACAATCCCTGCTGTATTTGAAGAAAATTTATCCAATGTGTGTTTGCATCTGTCCTTAGATTCATGAGTAACTGAGACTGAATCTCAAAGCAAAGGTATAGATTGTTATGCAATGTGTATGCTACCAGATACCAAAAAATATTGCAAACTATTAATTGTACAAGCATTGCTCACAATTTACCTCCAAATGTGCTCGGCCTATTAATCCAACCTCAACTTCAAGCAAATTATCCCCAAATTGTAGAAATAACCCAGTATTTTTCTAAATAAAAACAAACATCAGTTTGCCATGACCCATAAAATCAAGCATCACTACACATGGCAGGATGCAGTATATCATAATCTACTACACTATTTACGCCTCAATGTTATGAGCAAAATTATGGTGCTTGTGCATGCACCGTGCTTGCCCACGAATCTCAATACACATCAGAAGGTTCAGATGCACAAACACGATGCATGCACAAGCACCATAACTTTACCCTAATGCTATATAAGCAAATTGTTTGCAACTGATTGAAGAAGATAATACAATATTTTTTTAAAGTGCCTCTCTATTAAGCTACAAGAGAAAATATATACCCTTTGATATTCATATACAATATGCGCTCCACTTTCTCCATGAACCCTCAAAAGTTTTGATTATCGCCACTTCATTTTTTATAAATCCAAGCAAGTGTTGCATATCAGACTAGACCTGAACAGTGAAATACATAAAAAGTCAGCAAACAAATTAATCACCGGAAAGTTTTTTAGAAACTAACAAATTATGTCCTCCAAGTTCAAACTTAGGTTTCCTCAATGAAGCCTCCATACGATCCATTTTAGCTTTGCTCTACAAAACAAAACAAAAAAGTGGGAATGCATTCACTCAGGTGTACAACATCATCTTTATAACTGTTTATTTTCTACTTGCTAAGTTTTCTCTCCTCCTCCAATCCGGGCTTGAGACCGGCTATGTTACAATAACATAGGCGGAGTTAAAAACTTGAAAAAACCCATTAGTATTTTGATAAACCAGAACAAAAAATTTGAGATTGGGAGAAAGAATAGAGACATACTGCAAAAAGATTAAGCATTGACAGTTTACAACACCTGGATCTCAAATGCCACGTGTACAAAACACAACTGTCTTTTCTCACTCCTACAAAATTAAGCCCCAATGTCCCTTCCTTCGTTTTGTTTCCTTTTGTTTTCTGCCTTTCTTTTCCTTTATATTGATTTATTGTCATTTCACCTTCAGTATGTCTTTTCTCTTTGACATCTTCAATGTATGATTTATTGCTTGTTCAATTGTTACCTTTTCAGATGCCCTCTTTAGTTCCTCAAGTCTTTTTCCCACAGATATTGAGCAGGTCTTGTCCTCCAATCTTTGTTGATTTATTTAATTTACTTGTAAACATGAATTTTGTCTTTCTTGTCCTAATTGCCTCTGCAGTTTGCTATGTTGAATACTTCTTGTTGAACGTCCCTTTCTTAGTATGTTGATTTACTTGCAAACATGAAGTCTACACATCTCGTCTTTGTTCCTGATATGTTGATTATTTCTTCTCCTTCCTTCTCCTTCATAATATGTTGATTTACTAGCAGTCCTGCATTGCAGTTCATCCTAATCCCTTCATTTTGTTTCCTTCTGTTTCGGCCTTTCTTCTCCTTTATATTGATTTGTCGTCATTTCACCTTCAGTATATCTTTTCTCCTCTCTAACATCTTTCTTTAATGTACTGATTTATTGCTTGTTTAGTGTGCACCTTTTCAGATGCCCTCTTTAGTTCCTCAAGTCTTTTTCTCAAGATATTGAGTAGGTCTTGTCCTTCAATCTTTGTTTTCTCCTTGAATGTCCTTCTCCAATATGTTAATTTACTTAATTTACTTGTAAACATGTATGTTAACTTTCTGTCCTAATTGCCTCTGCTATGTTGAATACTTCTTCTTGTTGATTTTATTCCTAATAAGTTGATTTACTTGCAAAGGTGAATCTACACATCTCGTCTTGCTCCTGATATGTTAATTATTTCTTCTCATTCATTGTTCTTCTCAATATGTCGATTTACTAACAGTCATGCGTTGCAATTTATCCTATAGAAATATGAGTTTACTGTTATCATTTGTTGCTCGTAATTCTTTTACAAATAGATATCACAAAATGATCACCAGAAGAAATAATTTTTTATAGATACATATGAAACTGGACGTGTACAGTTTTTAATTTCTAAAGTCTCTACTCAAGTTCAATTAAACCCTCATTTTAACCAATTAAGCTTCATCATATCCAATACTAAGTTCACCTTCATAGAATGCCTTAGAATTATTACATAAAATCAGGTCCTTTTCAGAGTTTCATTTTTTTAAAGGATCTAACAGCCAAACAAAACCAGATTGTGCAATTGCAGAATTTATCGATCATAGATTTATAAACAGTGAAAACAAAAAAATGAGAACCTCACAGATTTGGGGAAAAAAGAGGAAGTTTCCAGAAATTTATACCTTCCTTTTAGTAGTATTCCACTGGTTATGCTTCCGGTCTTCTTCACACTACTTCTTGTACTTCCTAATTGTCACCCTTTTTACAGCCATCATACTTTTTTCCTATTTCTCTTTTCTTTTCTTTTTTACTTCTTTGTTTCTTTTTTCTGCAATCTTTTTATTTGTTTCTTTTTGTCTTCCTTTCTTTGTATCCTACATAATGGAGTATAATAATATTAGTACCAGTGGCAATTTAAACATAATATATATTTAATCGTATAAACAAACAATGCATAGGTACTAGACCTAAACTGCTAACGATATTGTAGTTGGCGTCTATTGACCATCAAACAATTCACATAAAGGAAACGCTAAAACAACAATTCACACCGAAGAAACTTAATTTTAAGTCCGTACATACAGAAATTGAAATTAAACAGTTCAAATACTCCATCTCAATTAAGCCCATAAAATCAAGCTTAACTCAAATCATGTTAATCCTTATCACACCATTAACCTCAGATTAACCAATCCAAACTCAGTTCTTCCTCAAATCATGCTATGGAATTATCAAATAATTGAAAATTAGATCCTCTCAGAAAGTTCACTTGTATTGATTTCTTAAAAAAGAGCTATCAGCCAAAAAACTCAGATTGGACACAGATCATAGAACTACGACAGTGAAAAAAGAAAACCATTGCTCAGGGATCAACGGACAAGCAATATTTTTTTATAGATTAATACCTTTTGTTCAGTAGTAGTTTATTGGTTTCGCTCTCCCACCTTTCTTTTCTTTTTTATTGTTCTTCAAGTTCATTTTTTTCAGTCTTCTTTGTTTTTCTCCTCCATTTCCAACTCCCATGTAACCTCAAGATAACCACATGCACAAAATAAAGCTCCGGTGCAATCTGATTTGTTCTTTCTTTCATTCCCCATTGTTGTCTTCCTTAATTTTTTGTAGTATCAGACTTTCTTCATTATATTGACTTGTCGCCCTTTGAACTTCATTAAGTCTATCTTTATCAATTACTTCCTCTTACTTCGATGTACTTTTATTTATGATTATTTCTTCTCCTTGAACGTCGTTCTCCTATGTTGATTTAGTTACATATATTGACTATTTCTTCTCCTTCAGCATCCTTCTCCTATATGTAAATTTACTTACAAACCTGAAGTCCATTTTTCCTTGTAGATCATTGCCTCCAATATGTTGATTATTTCTTTTGCTTGAATGTCCTTCTCCAATATGTTGATTTACTTAGAAACCTGAAGTCTATTTCTCATCCTTAGTGCCTCCAATCTGTTGATTATTTCTTCTCCTTCAATGTCCTTCACCTATATTGATTTACATGCAAATCTTAAGTCCATATCTGTAAATCTATTTTTTATTATTCATATATCTGTAGATCTAATTACCTTAGATATGTTGATTATTTGGTCTCCATGAGCGTTCTTCTTCAATACGCTGATTTACCTACAAACCTGAAGTCTACATTTCACGTCCTCATTGCCTCGTATCTGTTGATTATTTCTTCCCCTTGGACATCCTTCTCCAATATGTTGATTACTTACAAACCTGAGGTCTACCTATCTCGTCTTCATGCATTTGATATGTTGATTATGTCTTATGCTGATGTCGATTGTATCCTTTACAGAAACGTCCTTATCTATACTATACTATATTGCGCTTCGTCCTAATTTTCTCCTTTTTTTTGTTCATCCTTTTTTTCTTCCTTGTTTCCTCAATTTTCCCCCTTTTTGCACTCGTCTTTTTTGTTATTTTTTTTCTTTTCCCTTCTGTTTGTTTTCTTCACATTCTTTTATTCTCTCTTTTTATTTTTGCATCACCATCTTCCTTTTTTCCTATACAAGAAGAAATATAATAACATTAGCATTTGGTGACATTTTGATCCAAAAGAAAGTGCAAAATAAACTATACAATAACTAGAACTAAAGTGTTACTACCAGCTCTAGGCAGTGTCGCCTGATCATCTAGGACTACAATAGACTAGCCCATCAATGCAAGAAAGATCCTTTAAGACGATTAAAACCAAACTCGACATTTACTCCACTTATTAACTCGTCTGCGCTATTAAATCTGATTAGCCCAATTTTATTCAATTCTCTCAGTCTCAGATAGTGTAACTTAGAAATATAAATAAAATCCATAGTACTTTTCAGGCATTGTTTATGGGAAACAATAGAAGATACTAAAAAAATATAGACAAGAAAAGTGGGGCATTTCGAAAAGATCTTCAATCAAGAAACAAAATAGAAAACTTTAGAAAAATCGTACTTTGCTTTTGATAGCGTTACTCTTGAGAAGCTTGAGAAATCTTACTTTTTTTCAGAGGACGCGCGCATAAAAGTCAAGATTTTTTATATATCCTTATTCAATTTCATGCTTGTACGCATCGTGGAGAACTCAGCAGTTTCTTGAATCTTGATTTATTTATTTTTTCTTTTCTCTGTGAGACAAATTAAACAATAACATGGATTTAATTTTTTTTTAATCTTTAAATCAAACTGAACTAATTATCGACAGATTAACCATCGACCGTGCTATTAAATCTCCCGAACCCCCAACTCTAACTAAATTCTACAGATATGCGTAACTTAGAAAAAATGATAAATGCAAAGTACTTCATAAAAATTTAAGGTATTGATTATCCGAAACAAAGGAGACAGCTAAACCAACACAGGTGAACCATCAAGGAGTATCGACCACAAACGTAAGAAGGATAAAAAAGGAAAATCTTCAATTAAGAAAGAAAAAAGAAACGAAAACCATGTTTGTACCTTCAAGGACTTGATGCTTGCGCGAGCATTCGTGATCTTGATTCTTCTTGATTCATTCTTTTACGTCCCTTTTTTTCTCAGTGGGAGGATTATTGAAGAGGGGTTCAAGAAAAGGTGTCCGTGACCGCCAGATGCCAAAGGCGCCGAGGTTTATTGAATGTCAAATACCTTCGTTTCTTTCTTTCTTTCTTTTCTTTTCTTTCCTTTCCTTGGAGGGAGACTGGGACGAGAGGGAAAATATTTGTTTCCTTTTGGGAGAAGACTTTGAGGCGATTGAGGTTTAAAAAAGGGTTTGGTGTAACCGCGAAGCAGCGAGGGGATTAATGAATGAGGAAGCGGCGGAGATGAAAGGCTCTGATTCAAAAGCTTTTTTTCACCGTTTTATTGCGTTGGAAGCAATTTTTGTGCCGCCAGAAGAGATCAGCGGTCTAGATTTTCAGCGTTGTAGGCTACGAACGGTCCAAATTTGATTCAGGAGGCTGATATTACAAACTTTTGCTCGCACGAATTTTGATGCAAATCAAATGTTAAAATTTGTTGCGCAGCACGTACATTATTTTTACTGTGCGGTAGAAGATCTCATTCCCTGTTGCGTTAATTATATTGTTTGAAGGATAGGTTCGTATTTTTTTCAATCAAAAAATACGAATTTTGATGCAATATAACGTTTGGGAAGAGTTTTATATTTTCTTTATATCTCTCGCTTCCAATGAATGAAAGAAAGCCTTAAAGATTTTAGGTGGAATCTCAATTATATTCTTCCAAAATGTCAAAATTACGTATTTTTTTTCTAAATTTGATAGTACGTATTTCTTCTTTGAAACTTAAAAAACTTACAAATTTACTAATTTTATTGTTTTTTATATTAGAACTCATTTTATATATGTAAAATATCTATTTTATTCTTCATTAAAAACATTAAAAAATATAGCTTGTTTAATGGTTAATATCAGTCTTATTTAATCAGTTTATGAAGACAAATTAGTTACTTTGTACTCTTAACGTATTTCCTATGATATTTAAATACCTCTCTGACCCTTAATTAAAAGTATAAATAAATGCTACTTGTTTAATGAAAATATCGATATGATATTTGATCAATTTTCAAAAGGAAACTTGTTCATTTGTCTATTTTTGATACTACACTACAACACACCTAAATATCATCGGATATACTTCAGGAGTACAAAATGACTAATTTATCCTCAACAACAGCTCAAATATAAGAAAATTATTTTTCACTAAACAAATTATATTTTTAGTGGATATTTTACACATTTAAATTGAATTTTAATATAAAAATAATAAAATGAGTAAATTTGTGAATTTTTTAAGTTTCGAAGGAAAAAATATGTAGTTTTCAAAATTAATGAGAAAATTACGTAATTTTGAAATTTTTGAAAGATGTACATAAAATTCCATCTATATTTTATGAATTTATGTGTAACTAAATTAAACTTGCTCAAAATACACCTCAAGGGGTCCCTAATTGTTTGGTGAGGTCCATTTCCACTTTCATAAAGACAAAAATCCCTTGCCAAGGAAGATCGGCTCTAAATGCCCTTTTTTGTTCTATTAAGAAAGAAATGATGGAATAAAAGCTTATCTTTGCTTTATTAAAATAAGTCTTAAGTAATGGTTTCATTTCTTGATTATTATTTAGTGGGGAGATTGCTTTTAGAAAGGCTTTAACTAATGAGGAGGGTTTCAATGTCTATTTTTTTTGTGCCTCATCATGCCCATTAACTTAAAAAATTAATTAATTATTTTTTTAAGACTTTAAATATCAAAACTAATTGATTGAATATTTCATATATGTCATAATACATGTGTATAAAAAATGTTACAATATTTTTTATACACATGTATTATGACATATATGAAATAGGAAACGACTAACTGTCCCCCCTTACACCCCCCCCATATAAGTCTTTATACTCAAATGTAGTAGTCTTTATAATTTTTTTAGTATAAGTCTTCGTACTCAAAAAATATTATCATTGCATTTGTTCAATAAAATATTTACACAAAGAATTAAAAATAATTTATTATTGCATTTGAGTGGGGGCGCGTAAGGGGGACGCTAATACGGGGGACATTTATATTTACTCTATGAAATATTCAATCAATTAGTTTTGATATTTAAAGTCTAAAAAAATTAATTAATTATTTTTTTAAGTTAATGAACATGATGAGGCACAAGAAAAATAGACATTTGATCCCTTCTCTTAACTAATATACTCTAAACGTTTACACGTGTTTATGTTCCTTTTTAGTATAAAATTGTTGTTATTTTTCAAGTATTTTTTTTACTTTCCGTGATCGCTTTAAAAATTTGGCTTTTTATTTTTTATTAAAAAGATCTGAAAAATATGTAACGCAGACTATAAAAGCACTCCAATGAATAATCACTCCATTTTTCGTACATAAAAGTAAGGTTCTCAATTATATGTAACTATTATCAGATCTATTTTTTTTCTTTCTAAAACCTCTTTTTTTCACATTTAGACCAACTGTGTAAATATACATTACTAATTTTATAGAAATATCACCAGTTTAGTATATCAATTGTATTGTAAATAACGAATTACTAACAAATGATCTCTGAACTAATGTTACAAAAACGGAATGTGTTTAGCGGTCAGAGGAGTACTGTCAAAACAATTAATTGTTATGCAACTCATTAATTAGATTTTTAATGACAATTTTGCATTCATATTTTAGTATGTTATACGAAAATATAACAATCCAACCAAAAATAAATTATTTGCATACTTGAGAATATAGCATTTACTGATTTGTTTAAGAAATAACTCGTACAAAATATATATATTTATTTCTAAAATTATTTAAAAATAAAAAATAACTTTCAAAATATATTTTTGAATTAACAAAATAATATAATTATTTATCTTCGTGACCTACTCTATCAAACAAATATAGCCCATGCAAGCGAATTGATTAAGTAAAAGAAATATATATCCAAACATTTATGAATATTCAAGTGAATAAAATGTAATATCAAAATTAAAGTTTGTGAAGTCTTAACTTTTATAATGTTAGATATTAAAGATAAACAGATGATACCGTTACAAATCAGTTACAAATCAATGTACTTAGTGTCATAACGGAAGAGCTCTTTACAGATTCATTGTACTTAGACAATGTGTAGGATGTAAACCATTCAATGTTTGTATCAAGCTCTTTGCTATATATAGGACTCCTTGTATCAAGATCAGCATGCTAGAATACAAGAAACATTTTACAATTCTTGTTGTCTTCTTCCTCTCTTCCTCATACTACTATTAACATTCTCTTATATGGTATCAGAGCATATTAGTTCTATGTAGTAAGTCACGAAGATATTTAGTTTGAGAAAAGCAAAGACCATGTTGATTGGGTGCAGCTTCAACGTCAAGAAAATAGTGGATATCACCAAGATCTCGGATGGTAAAATGTGCACTCAATTAACGTATGTAGTGATTAATTTGCATGGAATCACTTCCAGTAATTATGATATCATCTAAGTAGACTAATATCAGAATGGTATGTCCATGAGAATGTAAAAGGAATAATGATGGGTCATAAGAGGAAGCTTTGAAGCCGAGATGTTGTAAGGTGGTGTTTAGCTTTGCAAATCAGGCACATGATGCTTGTTTTAAACCATATAATGATTTGTGTAACAAACACACATAATCAGGATGAGATGGATCAACAAACTCCTGTGGTTAAGTCATATACACAATTTCTGAGAAATCACCATTGAGAAAAGCGTTGGACACATCAAGTTGTCGTTGGACCAATTGTATGATACAACTAGTGACAATATGTCTTATTGTGGTAGCTCGAATGACTGGACTGAAAGATTCGTCGAAGTCAACTCCTTGCTCTTGATTGTAGCATTTGGCAACTAGCCGGGCTTTATAACGTTCAATAGAATCGTCAAATAGTTTCTTTACTTTGTAGATCCATTTGCAGCCAATGACTTTGTTGTGAGATGGTGGAGGAAAGGTTTATTTCTACAAAAGAATCTTGATGCTATTGAAGCCGAGCCGGATATGCATGACGTGTTAGAAGAACACAACACAAATCTCACCAAAGTCGCCGAGACAACAAGCACCACCAGCCCCATTCAATCGAGATCCCCCGTCGTCGAGCATCGCAAAGCATCCAATAACCTCATCGCCACCACAACCAATCTCGCGCCTCCGCCACCTCTGACAGATTGCGACCACCTCAATCTATGCCTTCAGTGGCCATCGCTGCCACCTCTGTGGCTCCATCACTCTCCAGTCGACGCAGAGAACCACAGCCACCTTCGCCTCTCTACTGCATCTTCTACCTCGCGCCTCCAGTCACTGAGTTGCTGTACCTCCTCTCTCTCGTTTTCTTAGACCTAGGAGGCTTGCTCTGATCCGTTCCCAGATCCCTCTCTGAAACTTCTAGCCTGTCACTCATCAAGCTTCCTCTCAATATAAAAGTAGTTGATTGCGTGGGAGTAACCATTTCCATAGTGAAGAAGTGAGACTTATTCATTCCATAGGTGTTTCAAGTGGTGTTGTTTTCAGCTTTTTTCAATGTCTATCAGCTTCTCCTGTCCATGAATGAGACTCTGTGCTATTCCTATTCACAGATGCATATCCCGTTTTTCCTTGCTAGCAAGACTGGGTCTTTCATTTTTTTCTTTCCTTCAATTGGATCTGCTAAAACTTCAAGTAAGGCTCAACAAAAAGCCTATGATTCAACCTCCCCTTGTTTCAACGAGCCAGGCCCAAATGCTATTCCAAATTGTCATCCCATTAACTATATGTTGCATGACTATTTCAATTTGTTGGAACTCCACAGCAGGCACCCAACTTTCTGTCGGTTTGAAGTTTGATGTCAATTTCAATCAATTTTCAAATTAACCCCCACGTTAAAGCAAATTACAAGCAAAGCAATCAAGCAATGAGCCCACTTCTTTTCTTTTTTTTTTTTTGTTTCAAGAATACTCCAACGAACTTCTATGAACACATTTTGACAACAATTCTTGTAAATAGTGATTACAAGTAACAATAAAAAGTGAAGCACATCTATGAACCTACATCGGAGGTGATGAGCTAAGCACTAAAGAAGAAAGCTCCTTTATGAACCAAAATGTGAGGTGATGATGGTAACGAAGAACTCGAGCCGAAACTCATAAAGGACCTAAGGTGAAACTCATCTATGAACCCGCATTTGAGGAGATGAGTCGAGGCATTAAAGAAGAAAGCTCCTCTATGGATCCAAAAGTGAGGTGAAGATCGTACCGAATGACCAATGGTGAAGCCATCTATGGATCATCATACGAGGTGATGAGTCGAGACACTAGAGAAGAAAGTTCCTCTATGAACCCGATGAGAGGTGACGAGTGGTGAAGACTATGATTAGTGATTTTAATTTCAAGTGCTATCAAAACAATCTCAAGACAAGCTCAACTTGCGTATCACACGATGAGCTTGAGAGGGATGTATTAGAATTAGTGAAGTTATTAGTTAGTTACTAGTATACAATGATTAGTGTCTAGATTCAATATATTCGATTACAATAAAAATTATATATATGTCTATGTAATTTCTTAATTAGAATCAATCTAATATAACGTATTTTCTCAAATTACTCTTTCTTTCTCTATTCTATCATTAGATCATAAAAACCACAATTCGAATAAAAATGATATGACTTGAACAAATAGAATAGAATTGTGCGGTCTAAAAAGTTAATATTCGAATCTGCTAAAAAATATCCTCTAATAAGCTTACGCTTTACCCATCAACAACCATCAGCAGCACCAGCAGCTACTCGGTTGATTAATCGGGACCGACCGTTTTATAGCACACTGATCGAACCACGCCATCGAACGTCCCAGGTTCAGTATTTACATCGCTGCACACTGCAGTGTTGAACAGAGATCTCACGGTCGCATCTCCTTGACCACACGGTCCACACCAGACCGCTCGAACCGGAGACCAAAATAATAGGCGCTTCGGCTTCGCGAACCGTTCCCTAAACCTCTCGGTTAGTACATTGTCTTCACGTACAAATGTGTAACGGGTCACTCTCTGTTAGTATGTTCCATGTAATTTTATATTTGCTTACATATTTTGCTACCGAAAAAATAAACAATATATCAGAATAAACGATCAAGTCGGTTCATATCTAGAGGTGCAAGAAATATCCGTAGCTCGTGGCTCGTCATGTTCGATTCGTCAAAAACTCGTTATGAACTTGTTCGTTACCAGCTCGAGCTGTTAACGATACGAGCTGATCAGCTCGTTAAGTTAACGAGCCGATTTTAAACTATGTCTAGCTCGACTCTTTAACGAAAAACAGTGGCGGACTTTTATTGGGGCCAAACGGACCCCTTTGATTCAGAAAAATCAAAAAAATAATTAAGTATCAAAACCCAAGTTCCGTTGAAACTCAAAAAATAGCTTTTTCTTGGTCTCTTCATACCTGTCTAGTGGTTTCTTCTCACGGGCTCACGGCATTTTGACTTCTTTCATTTTCATTCAATTGGGTCTTAGTCCATTTGCTACTGATTACTTAACTCTATTACTCTATTAGTCTATTTATTTACCTTATTTACTAGTTAAGAAAATTGATAATGTCTCATATTTTGTTAATTAAGTTTGCAATATGGTACAATTAGATTTAATTTGTCAAAATAAATTTTAAATTGGCCCCCTCTTCAGAATTGCTCAAGCTCTGTGACTAACGAAGAACACATGTTATATAAAATTAATTGATAGATATTAATAGCTAACTTTAATAATTTAGTACAAGTTGCATAATATTAATTAACATATAATCTAAAAGTGTCAAAAATATTTGTAGTTTGTAGCTCATTTGTGTTCGACTAGTCAAAAATTCGTTATGAACTCGTTCTTCATCGACTCGTTGTGAACTCGTTCGTTATCAATTTGTTCGTTAAGTAATTTTTTTTTTTGATTTAATTTGTTCGTTAAGTAATGAGTGGATCTTGAAATCGTTACCAAAAACTAGTTTGTACTCATTTGCACCCCTATCATATCGTGTCTTTCATAGGAGCGAGCAAAGGGAAGAATTAAGACTTAAGAGAGAGAAAAGGCGAATGGATTCAATTGGCATTGTAAGCTTTTACTAATTGCGAATAAACATGGCGTTGAATCCACAATTGTATGGAAACGGGATGCCAGTGGCATTTATCGGAGAGACGTTCGTACTAGCTCGTGACGGCGTCGAATTTCAAGTCGATAAGATTTCTGGGTTCGTTTTCCCTTTCTCCTCGATTTTTCTGGTTCTGTTCGATCATATATGAACTGTACTGTATACATTGATCTAAAGCATTTCTGAACTTCCCTTGAGCTTAATTTTTTTAGGAGTTCTCGACTTTTTCATACGGAGGTTCTCTTTGAAGATTTCTACGAGTAATTCATAAATTATATATGAATGAACAGCTCGTTCTAACGACTGGGATATAAATCTTATTTTGAGCTCGAACTTGTAGGATCAAATGCTACCAACTCATGATTTTATAAATAAAAGGTCCCCTGATACTTGAAATTGGTGAATTACTACATTTCCGGTGTCCATGAAAAATCTGATTTGGTTTTATTTTAGGCAAAAACTTGGGTACACCAAAAGATGGATATATTGGGTTCTCTAGAGCATTCAATTCATCGAGATTGGTAAGAAGTGATTCCTTGAGAAACACAACAAAAGTTAAAGTGTAGTCATTTTTTGGAGTACCCAGTGTAATCTGATTTGGTTTTATTTTATAGTAAAATTGCAGCTTAGGTAAATATCCTCAACAAAATTAACGTCAAACAACTATCAGCAATAAGTGAAATAGAATGTGCATGACTTATCAGATATCATTGCTCGAGTTCATTTAAGGACTTTCATTTGTTAGGCTTGCTAATTTTTTAACAAGACAACTCGTAGGAAATTCTACCCAACTGTTGTGAGCGTGTATGGTTTACTTATACAAAGGCAATATACCTATACCAGTTTGCACAGGTTATAGAAGATTACATTGATGTCAGTTTACTTGGGTTGTTTATCTTCTATAATGAGGCTACTTTAGAGCTCAATGAGGATACACCAACGTGGCCAAACTTTTTATGCATCCCTTGTCATTTCCTTGTGGATCCATTTTCGTACAAACTATAGGTGAACCATCCAGTATTCATGTTCACTTTTTCTGGGCCTAAATATCTCCTAAAAATTGTCTTATTTTTATTTGTAGGCCAGGAAGTGTCAAAACTAAGGGGACAATATACTTGTCAAGAAAGCCAGTTGATATTTTTGTCACATTTGATATGCCTTTGGTATGGAAATAATACATTTGAGATATAAAGAAATTTGCTAGAAAATAATCAAGGAGCTCGTAGAACCATGCACACCGTTCTTTACTTGTTTTTACTTATTTTGCAGTAATTCCGTGTAATTGAAGGGCTTGGATGCATTACAATTCATTTCTTTTATGTATATATATGTATTACAGCTGTATGTACATGGTGAGAGGTTCAATCAACCAATATTCGCCTGCAACAACATTTCTGGTTATGTGGAACCTGTAAGTAATATATTTTGTTTTCAACCTTTTCTTTTTACCAAGAAGCAAAAAAAAAGGATTAGTAGAGTGCCATGTATCTGCTCGTAAGGCCTATTGCAGCCCGTAATAATCATCATACTGGTTTCGAGTCATCTAACAGCTAGAATCAAAATGATGATATAACAGGTGGTACAGAATGAGGAGCAAAGAGCGATGGCCTCAACTCACAAATTCAAGATATTGTTCAAGGAAGGGGGCTGTGGAACATTTGTGCCCCTTTTCCTAAACCTGATTAAATCTGTGAGACAGTACAATCAGCATTCCATCAATGCTGCTGCAGTTCCACATGTCGATCCTTTACAAGCCTCACAAACTCCCGTTGAGGACATGATGCGTCACGCGTGAGTTGTCCCTTCCTATCTATTTTTAATTAAATGTCACAAACTCTTGTATGCCCCTTCGGGAGTAAGACGTCAAATTGAAGCTTCTTTATTCTCTATCATAGTATCTTCAAATTACCAGAGTACTTATTCCTTATTCTATAGAGATAAAATTAGTGGGTGAGAGGTCCCTTGTTATCTTCATTTTTGCATAGGTATTTCGGGGGAGAGGTCTGAAAAATTGGCATTTCAATGTTATTGATATGACCCCTTATTATTAATGGCAATAATGGTAATTTGCACCAGCTGTGATAATAATAATTATAATGGTGATAGTAAGAATTATTATAATGATAATGCAGGTATGTTGATCCAAATGATCCGACAAAAATATTTCTTCAGCAGCCAACACAGGAATCGCAACTGAGGCGGCGAAATTACCACCAGCCTGCTCCAGATAACTCCGAGCAAGTCTAAGTCTGACACATCAGCCTTCTGCATCTTCAAATATAAAACAATCATAATTCTGTAACTGCAGATGCTGCTTTACCATGCTTTTATACAATATAGGAAGCAACCTTCTTTAGTTTGTGTTGCGGCTGTAACTGTACAGGATAGAATGTGGTTGTGGTGAGGTAAAAGAATGGAACATGTTAAATCTAAGAGTACAGTGTATGCGATATGCATACACACAGTTTAATTTTTTGTTGTTGATTGTTGGTTGCTTTGGACGTGAATTGGCTGCTCGTTCTGTCGAGAGTATGATAATTTGCCTCTTGTAATTATTGTTATTTGACTTGTCAATAAGAAAACGCAAGACCCAGGCAGACATGGTATTCCTATGTTTCTAGTTTACCTCCTCTCACTGTATATTTATTGTTAAATTTGTCAACAGCGGGATTTTTGCTGAACCACTCTAGTATGAAAAAAAAGATGATTCTGCATTTCACTCATTGGCATCTTTATAAATGAGCAAGTTCTGTTAGTTCCTAGTTCATAATTACTTTTGTCAATCTAATTCTGTGGATTAAGTGAGGGTACAAAGTGAAGAATCTAAAAATTGCCGCAAGCGTTCAATTTGGTTGATGCTCTGAACTCATATTTGCTGGAGAATAGATTCTTTTATTTAATAGCAAGTTGATTTTTGACAAGCTCGTAATGACTTGAAATTCAAAATTTTACATTGCAAGAAAATTTCTGCATTAAAATAAGGTTAACTGAATTGCAATCGCTGCCGCAAAAGCTCTCTATTTTCACGGAGAAAATAAAGATCTTTGAAGCACATTCCCTCGACGTTATTCCCAGGAGTTGCAAGACAGTCTTAATAATATAGAACGGATGATATGAAGATCATACTAGATGGTCCAAATTTGGTCCACCGACCACCGTAAAACATTACCGCATCGAATGTGAACTCCTCATAACTTGCGTTTTCCCAACTTCAAAGAAGCAACACTATCAAATCTTAGCATATTAGAGACAGGTGCGCATCCAACTGGTACCAACAAACTCAAGAAAACAGGTGTTTATATGTACAACAACAGAAACTCTTTTTTTTTTTTTTTGTTGAGGATGGGGTAAGAAAAAGACCACGCACTGCCAATAGTGATGGTCCGTATCCATTTAAAATTTAAACAGCAATACTCCAAAATTTCTCAGAAGGAAAATCTAATTCTTTGAACTAGTACACAAATGAAATATTTGAAAGAAAACTTCTATTATGGCTTAGTCTGCATGGTAGAGATACAAGCCAAAGCCAAATCGAGCACAAGCTTTGCAAAATGCAGATTCTTCAGCTGCAGCAACTGCGTCATCTACTCTCCCATCAGTTATGCATGCTGTTCCAGTTGCCTCCCTGTGTGCCTACATTCATACATGTTTTCTTACGGTTAACAGAATAACAATTGAATTTTTATGAAAATTTTGAGTTGTCAAACGAACAACTTAAAATTAAACGAGTACAACCAGAGGTTCTAAATAGTGTTTAGTGGCCCCTAGTAGTGCAGGGATAGTTCAGCATTTGATCTTATAGCATGATAAGATCCTGAAAAATCCATGATACCAGTATATACATGCTTTTTCCCAAAAATGACTTCTGATGTTTTCAAACATCCAAATTATTAAAAAGACAGTTGTAAGCATAAACTATAAACACCATACAGTCCATACTTCATAGTAAGCAGAATTTTTTTTAGTACTTTTATGATTAAACCACAACACCACAGAAATTAAACCAAGTACTAGCTCGGATCATTGCTATGAAATTTGAAACTAAAACAGGTACTAAAACAGTTCAAATTCTAAAGGACTCATAACAAAGATAAAAAAAACACTAAATTCAAACACTATATTGACACTAAATCCACCTTAATTGATATGTAAAGTTTCAAATCTTACAGCATTTAGTGTGATGCAACTAAAGTATGATAAAACACTATAGCCACTAATTATGAGCTTGGTTAGGTGTGATGTACAACTTAGATTTCCAACCAATGATTGACAAAAGCTGAAAATAAAAACACACTACTGAGTACTGCCAACCAATTAAAGAATTCTCACTCTCATCTCATAAATACACAGTACCAAGCTTGGTTCAGCAATATTACTTCCGAACCCAAATCCAAAATGATCAAATAACTTAGCTTTGATCCATGCCATTAAATATTTCATACTTTACTTCTTTTTTTTGAAATCAGTGGGGTTTTCCCACCACTTCTTTTCATTCGAAAGAGAAGTTCCAATTTCATACTTTACTTATATTTGTTTGTAGGATATAGAGGCAAAATAATAATCAAGCTCAGAATTGTTTTTATTTAATCTATTTGGAAATTGGAACATTAAATTTTTGGCCTAGTAATCTTTTGTAATATCATGGTAAACATTTGTCATGGCATTAGGTTGAAATTTTACATTCAGATTATAACTAGGAGCCAAGATTGTAGCAACAAATAATACTGGTAGAATACAAGTATGCTATAACAGAACAAGTAGCCCTAGCAATAGGTACATTAAGTAGTTAATCAAGGCGAACATTCCAGTTCAAACACTTTCGACCAAGAAATTCCCCTCAGGTAAGTAGGAATTCTTCCATGTTGTCGATACCATATCTTAAAATATCCCGCAAAATCATGTAAACTAAGAAATTTTGAAGTTCTACTCATGAAACCCTTATAAGTTTTGAAATTATCACCTTTTTCAAATCCCTAATACATCAGTAAGCAACCAACCCTAGCCTCCATCCCTCATTTATGTAGAACAAAGTATTGACGGAAGAGGGACAATTTGGATATAGCAAAAGATGAAATACAAGGTGTAGTGAATAATTGTGCTCTGTAGGTGTTCTTAATATTTCTATGATTTGCAGAGACACAAGTCTTTCAATGGTGACAAACTATACTCAGAAAACTTGAGGGCTGCACCAGAAATTTGCTTCCAACTGTAATTAATCAACAAAAGCTAAAAAAATGAAAAATAAAAAATTACCTCATCATCAGTTCCTCTGATAACCACACGATAGATTACTGTGACAAGGCCACTGTCAGAGAATATCACATCGCGCACTTCTCCACACCACCCTGTAAAATCCACCAATCTCCTTTTAGTATATCTATATTAAATGCTCATGTTTGTTGGGTTGTAACTCTCAATCGGAATTTCTCAACAATAATAACAGGTTAGGGAGAAAATTATGTAAGTCTCCTCAAAGTTCTGAGAGACAATTAAGACATAAAAATTTATAAAATTCCTTTTACTCTAGTTACACAAAATAGTTTTCAGATGATGCAACAACATAGAAGCACAAGTAACTTCACAGAAAAAAAATTCTTCAAGATTACCTTTCCCCAAGTTAAAAAGATCATGTATTGTTCATGTGGTTGTTTAGACATCCTTTTCAATTGATTCTAACATGAAGGTAAGGACCAAGTGGTACAACTTTATGTACCATGCTGGTAAATTTCAGACTCAATGGACCAAAACAAAGCTTGCTTGAAGCTGAAACTTACAGGACCATTTAAGTTGTTCCCTATAATTAGTAAAAAAAAAAAAAAAAGGCTGACAGGACCATAAGTCAGTGCTTACAAAAAGAGCTTCAAAATAAGATACCAACTCAGCACATATTTGGTCAAACCAAACGATTATACAAAAATGTACACTCTACAAATGAGGATTAACACTATCTTACTTCACCCCAAATGAGTGTTGAACCTCCAACAGAACCATGAACTAAATGCACATTTAGCCCACTTATGCCCTAATAAACGAAGACTGTGAACAAGCTGATAAGTGGACCACATATTAACTCAATACACCTCACCTTAAACCTAGTTATTCAAAAAACCGATTCTCAAACAGCAATGTGGCCTCAAATAGGCTAATATAGCTAAACCTAGCCAAACAGTGCAGAAATTTAATCATGGTTAAACTAGTTGAGTAATACTTCGAAAAAGTCAAAGAAGCTGGCTATCTAAACATATCATACTTACTCAAATATTAAATATTGCATGTTATTCATCTTAGAAAGCAATGGAGGGAGGTTTACCTGGGGCATAAAAACTGAGCATCCTATTAGCATGATACCTACAAAGTCAAATAATACCAGATTAAGAAAGTCTACAATATGAAGTGCTGCATGACACAATACGAGTACCAGGTACTATTGACCTAAAAAATACTTCATGCAACAAAGGAACATACATTTAATTTCCAACTACAAATGTAGATAAATAATATTTTAGTCGCAACTAGGCATATAATAAACAAAAGAAAATAATAAAAATGTGCAATAATAGAACTACAGCTAAATTGAAACAAAGTTGAAAGATCAGCTTAAGAACTTGATATCCATATGTCAAATGGGAATGCTGAACTTGCTTATGTTAATTGAATTACTGAGTTGCAGAGTCGGGCTTTAAATCCTACAAAACTTGCTAAAATGAAAGCAGAAAGAACAAGTTTGTTTATGGAGAGATCCTTCTCATTTCATCAACAAAACAGATAAGACACACAGGGAATGTGAGAAATTAATCACTGTAGACAATTTAGGTAGAATTCTAGTAATGTATTCAGCTAATATTTTTAAGAAAGAGGACTTGATCAAGATTACAATCTTAAAAAGTTATATCTAACGTCCTTTTAGAAAAGACCAAGGGAGCAACCTATCCAAGGTTTTTACATAATCAGTTTGTTGATAATCTATTTTTTATTAAATACTACCAGAAATACACAAATTCATAAGGAAAAACTGTAAATTTTACCAGAACGTCAAGCATCTCTCTCCAAAATCAAGAATAAAAGAAACTTTACTCTTCCCCTCCCCGAATTGAAAGGACGACTATTGAAAGAATAAGAAGGACACAAAAGAATCAAAGAAAATCGAGTTAGCTCACCAAGGAACGGAGGTTTGATCAGGGCTTTTGATAATATTATCAGGCACGCGCTTGTTCAAATCGCGCAAAATCTCGACGAGAGGTCTGGTGATTCCACTGGAGGCCTTGTCCAGTGGCACCACATAATTGGTGGTAGGGACATTTCCAGCTCCTCCGCTTACGCCTACGCCTCCCACAGTCGCCTGTTTTGGTTTTGGCGCTCCTCCGCTGTTCGTTCCGTCCAGTGCTGACACGACTCGTCCTCTCCAGTTACAGTGCCTGAGGAGTTGTGGCACAGAGGCGGTGCTGGGGTGGAGCGATCGCCGGATTCCATTCGGGATTGGAGCATGGGAAGTACGGGACAAAGAGAAACCAACTTCCATCCTTTCTCTCTTCCTCTTTCTCTCTCTTTTTCTCTCCTCTCTCTGTTTGTGTTTGTGAGTCTCTCTCCCTCCGTCTTAATTTCTGTCTGAATTTAATGAAACGGTGGGTTTTTGTGTATAGAAGTGGCAGAAAGGAAATAGTTGACTAAAGTAGCGTACACCCACCAACCCCCCCTTCCCCGCTCTCCGCCTGACACCGTGGCACTGGGTATCAGAATTCTTCCCATCTCTAGAATTTTCAACGTAGAATTATTTTTGAAATTAGAGGCCACAACTCAGACCAACAAGAGACGTAATTTGATTTTTTTTTGTTACAAGAAAATAATATTCATATTATATCTACACTAACTTTTTTTTCAAGAAAATTATATACAAGGTTGGGTCTGTTTTTATTCGATCATTTTCTAAATTTGTATTTGAAAATATATTTGTTGATTAGTTAAAATTTATTTAATATGTAAACAATCAAATTATCTTTGTTATATATTAAGCACACTGGATGTCCGAATCAGACAAGATTGATTTAACTCAAATTTCGAAAAATTAATCATAGATTATCCTGTGATGATCGAGCGATGGTCAAGATTCAATCATACTAATTTGCTCTTAGTGCTGTCGCTACAGATAATCCTCTCTTCTATTCAATTATAAATAAAGTATTTTAATGTCAATAAAATTTCTATTGGTATATAATTGATTTGCATTAATTATATTTCTTTTATTATTTTTGTTACTATAATACTCATATTCACTAATAATTATTGTGTTTAGAATGAAAAAATATTTTTAAGCAATTAATGCTGAATGATGATGTTTTTTTTAAAAATATAATTATATCTAAATTATAATTATTTTATTAAATAAGATCTGTAACAACGTATAAATCCGATACTAGTACATGTAAATTTCTGAATTGATTCAGTAAGTTAGACTTGCATCTCTCTTGAATAGAAAAGGTCCCAAATAATAATCGCATGGTACAGGTTATCTGAAGCAGTAGCCTATTATTAGAATTTTCAAAACTTAAATAACTGTTTTTTTCTTCAAATCCGATGACCAATGGAAAACTTCTTGAATTATCTTGAACCCAACAATGTATAAATAAAAAAATTATGAGTACCATTGAAGAACTTTAGTTAAAAAATTCTCTTATGTTCTATAAATTTCATTAGGAAGTTTTCCATATTCTTTCTCTAGAATATTAATGTATTTTCATATAGTGTTCAAATGTGTTTCTAGATGATCTATCTTTTAAACTATTTCTATTGAGTTTTTTAGCAAAAACTTGTACTTAGAAAAAATGAGTACACTGAAATTTTTCGTTTATTTGGATCATTCAATTCATCGAAATTAGTGAAAAGTAATTCTTTGAGAAACACAATAAAAATTAAAGTGAATCATTTTTTCACCAGTCTCGATGGACTGAACGACTCAGATGGACTAGAGTATCAAGTGTACTCATTTTTAATGTACCTAAGTTTTTGCCTTTTATCATTTTCGTCTCGTTTACAAAAGAAAATCGGAAATAATTTTAATTGTACGAATGTAGAATAATTATTTTAAAACTTCTACTAAAAGTGGAAGTTACTTGCAATTGGTGATTATGGAAAACATCTGGCATGAATATACGCAAATTTTCATGTGTTCGAACACGCTGATCTTGACGTATTATGCTCATATGCCACGTTGTGTGATTGCAACTAATTCAAATTTAATAAAGTATCAAGTAAGATGAAATAACAATAAAATGTTTCACATAAGAAATTTATGTGTGCGAATTTCAAAGTTATGTGAACTATTTAATTGCTATTTCACCTCATAGAAACCGATGTGGATTCCTTTGCAAGGGTCGTGGACTCTCGCACACTTAACACGACATGATCAAGTAAGAATTTAGGATTTTCGTCAGGTGAGACAAGATTTATAATTTTTTTTATGAGGACAAAATTAAACACATTTTTAAATATACATAATTATTTTACAAAAAAATTTAAAATCATATAAATATACGGTGCTTCTTCGTAAAAGAAAATTCCGGAGAGCGGTTGCTCCTGCCCTTTCTAAATCCGCCCCTGAACATAATGCGACAGTGTCAATCATGTACGGACACGTGTAAAATACAGCTAGATAAATTATACAATGAAATTGAGAATTCTCTTTTGCTATTTTTGGGCTCTTATATTGTACCAGTTTTCGAGAATCAGGACCCAACCAACCAACCACTCGTGATCAAATTGGTTATTGTAACTATGACTACTGGTAAATATCGTAGGTCAGTCAACTCAATACACAATCCTAATTACTTATTGGATCGTTAGGTGAGTGAGTCCAATATAACCCAATCTCTCAAGACCTCCAATATATTGAGTTTCATAAATTATGATCTCGAGAGCATTAATAAGTTTTTCAATCTTTGGTGAGCTGAGCTCAAGAGTTCTAATGGACTTAGGAACTCTTGCATTTTTCTTTCCTATTATCTCCTTGAAAATTTTCATTTTTTGGAGCAAACAAATTAATTGGAAGACTTCGGACACTTTTTTCTTCTCTTCACCTCTTCTTGTCTACTCTTTTCTAAAATCTAGTGTTAATGGTTTCGAGTGATCTCATGAGTTGATCAGGAGCTTTATTAGACTTGAAAGCTCTCATGAAGTCTATCAATTTTTTTATTGATATAAGAAATTTCATTACCTTCGACATTTATTATTTTTTAAACGTCACTTGCGAGATTGCAACATTTGTGTTCATGAATATTTGAAAACTAATGACTTCATTAAATAATTCTAATTATCTATGAAATTATTAAGCTATTTACAAGTCCTACAAAATGTATAGCTTTTTTCAGTATAGCTTTTTTTTCAGACTCAATTGACAATATTTAACAACAAAGCTATTTGCTTACAAAATGTATAGCTTTTTTCAGTGCAATGTCTTTTTGTCCTTTCAAACGGTAGGATCGATCAAGGGCCGTCTATATTGTTTGCATGAATAATGTAAAAATTCCATCCAAAATTTGTATTAGTTGATAGGATAGAAGATGCCGGTACCGTTGTTTGGTGCAAGTATTAAAACTTTAACTCTTCTTAAAGAATAAAAAAAAAAAAGAGCAAGGCTATGCAAAGTATGGAATAACCCCTTCCGTCTTATACATGTTTAATTTATTCAGTAAATTGAAATTTAATTTGCTCAATAAGTTCTTCATATCAAAATATTGTAGGAAATCAAATCTCGTGATTTTTAGACCTTTCTTGCTATTTTTTAAATATTTTTAAAACGATCTAAAAATAACACTTTTTAATATTAAACATGCATGTTTTCAAAAAAATATTTAAAAATAGCAACAAAGCTCTAAAAATCATAAATTTTGATTACCTACAAAATTTTGATATGAAAAATTTATTGAGCAAATTAAACATGCATAAAATGAAAGAAATGTTTTACATATTACCATAACCTTGCTCGTAAAAGAACCGAAACACAAATAGGCAAACATTGTATTTGAAATATTTCTTATATTCTCGATTGTGTTAATATAAAAAGTAAAAATGAATATTCTACACACAAAAATTGGGGAGATTGATCTTTTTCCTATGCTTTTTCCATGAGTGTGATCAATGGTTGTGCGGCACCCGCGCTATACAAAGCATGGATGGTCCGATCGCATCGAGATTCATGTCGCATATTAAAAAATCTCAGTAGCTCATCATTCACACTCGATCCATCATGTGCATGAATCTGAATCGTTGAAGGCGTGTAGCGCGGCTGCCGCGTGGGAGCAAATACTACAACATAAAGGAGATTTAGCAACCCACATAAAACAACAATTAAGGACAAATTTGTTAAACACCGTTGGTAGAAGTGCTAAAGAAATCACTGAGGTTAAGGCAAAAAATATTTAAAATAACCGTTGTCCTAGGAATAGAAAGGTCAACTGTTATTTATAAACAAATATTGTCTTATCTTTTTATTTTTTTCAAAATTCTAAGGCAACGATTATTTAAAATAATTATTGTTGTAGCTCCACTTACACCAACAATTATTTTAAATAAATGTTGTCTTTCTCCCCTCCCTAGATAAAATTAGCGCTTTGCGATCTTTCCCTCTTTGTCTCTCCTCCTTGGCCGCCTCTACAACTTCTCAAATTTCTCTGTCGTTATCTGTTCTTCACCTTGCCAGCCGCCTCCACAACTCTAGCTCATCTGATCTTCTTGAAGTGTAGAGGCTATCAATTTCACATATCACACACACTTCTTGTTTTTTTGCCTCTTGCTGACGCCTTGTGCATGAAAATGATATACTCTGCCATATCATCCATGTTCACCACCGGTCTCGTGTTTTTCTCCTCTCGTCGGTGAGCCTTGTCGTGTTTTTTCTCTCGCCGCACTGTCTGCATCCTCTTCTTTAAGGTAATTTTTTGTTTCGTTATTTTAGTATTTCTTATAATAGTTAGAAAAAAATATTGCTGCAAGGACTAAAAATATGGTGTTTATTAGAATTTAGGGTTATCATTATGCAAAATAGTTATTATTTTAAGTATGTGAAGTATGCAAACTCGATCTGATATCATGGGTTGCTTGACCAGAAAAAGAATACAAGGATTAAAATTGATGCTAAGTTGTCAAATTGTTAAGAAATAGTTAAATTATTAGAACTTAGAATTTTCGTTTGATAAGAAATTGAAGCTTCAAGTTTATAATTTGATTAGAAACAATTTAATTGTAAAGAATTAAGTTAAACTATTAATAATAGTTAGAAATAGTTATTTAGGATTTAGAGTTTGATAAGAGTATGCATGAGTATTTATTATTCTAGTATAGCATGACATGGTGATATATGCTAATCAAAATTATTTTACAATACTTTTGTAGATGAAGCATGACTGATATGGTGAAAATCCAACAATAGAAATGTCGATTTCATCTCTATCACAACACTTGATGAAAATATGTTGTTTCATCTTAAAGAGAGAGATCGGTTTTTCACTCTAAAAGAAGAGGTTATTTAATTTACTTTTTCTTTTACAATTACTATGAATGTACTAATTATTTGTTATTTATCTAAGAGTTTATATTTTTTTATTTATGTAGGGGTTCCTTGCGAGAGGTATTGCATTACAGGGTTTCTAGTACATAGAAAGAATATGAGCCACTTTTGATCAGAAAACGAGTGTAAATAAAACTGATTCTAGACAGAAAATCACGATTTGTCTAGGAAGCTTCACAAACTGCAGACCCATAATTCTATTACTATGTCAACTTCTTCATTTCTACTTTGTTTCAATTGATGTCTTAGCTAAAAAAATTGCAATTTAAAGGGCATCTCCTGTTAGGTTTTTTACCAGAAAATTGAACCCCTATACATATCTGAGTTCAAAGTTAGGTCTGTGGAATATTGCAAAAGATAGGTTCAATTTCTTGGAAAGAACCGAACATGATTTCCCGTATTTGTATTATTGTGTTGCTAAGATAGCAATTGCATCTTTTTAGTTATCTTTTTTTTGTATTTTTCTAGTTAAGTGCTTTACTTGCATTTTGTTTATTTTTTCTTCTTTGTTGTGATCATTGATTGTAATGTGACACGTTACATGCAATATACATGTACTATCTTAGGTGCTTTATTTGCATTTTGTTTGTTTTTTCTTATTTATTGTGACCATAGACTGTATTGCGATGTGTTATATGCAATATACATGTGCTATATATTTTGTCTGTAATTTGAAATGTTTGTGACCGTTTAAATGATATGTTGGCTTGTAAATCTGAGGCTAGCCATCATAAAACTTTTTCTAAAATAGAGACCTAAGACAACAATTATTTACTAAATAACTATTGCCTTAGATCCTCTATAAATGACTATTATCTTAGATTCTCTATCGCAATGGCTATTTACTGAATAACTGTGGTCTTAGGTCGAATATTAAATTATTATTTTTTTTCTTCTGCAACACTCATTTGACAATGATTCTTTATACGATTCGACAACCCCTTATACATCAACGTGTGCATAATCGTTGAACAATGTAAAATTTAATCGTTGGAATATCTCTTTTTTGTGGTGGTGAAATAAGCTTCTGAAGCAAAATGCAGAAAGTTGTTGAACATTTTGAGAGGTGAGAGGCCCTTCAAAGACATGTTTGTACATTTTGAAGAAGAAGATTATATATTTAAATTAAAAATACGAGTCATCCAGTCCTGATAGGAACTGGTAGAGCATTTCATGCTCCCGTTCCTTGATGATGGATGGATCTATTGTTGGTGCTCGATAGTGATTATACTCTTCCTATTTACGTTTGAGGTCGTCGATATAGTGAATCATGGGCCTCTGGCTCTGCTTCAGAAGTTGAATCTCCTTCTTCAAATTGTATATGTGAGAAAAAAAATATTTTGGCTGAAATGTTTGTTAACAACATTTCATAGATCAAACGAGGAATCGTGGTACATGAATAGCTGTTTAGTTTTGGGTTTTATGGAGTTGAGGATTAGGTTGATGGCCTTGTAATCATTTCGTCTCCATTGTCGAAATTCGGGTGGTTTTTTTTTTTATCTGATTTTGTTTCCTCATAAATAACATGCTCATATAATTCTTTTTCGTGTAGGGAAAGAATCAGATTCCTGCTTCACAATTGGAAATTATGGTCTTCTAACTTGATGGAGACAGTGGAAGAACTAACTTCAATATTGATTATGGTTTTGGTAATGGCGGTTGGAATTTGAGTGCGCTTGGCTGACATACTGTTGTTTGCTTCTTTTCAGTTTTGGTACTTAGATTTCAAGATCTTTAGGTTGAATTGATTTTTTGGTAGATGATGAGCAGCAGTAAGAATTTGAATTTGAGAGAAAGAACTGATAAGAACAGATTTTTGAAGAAAAAATGCTCTGACATCAAGGAAAGAATAACGAAATTTTGTTTGAAATGTTTTTTTTGTTTTTCTTGAGTTTCTGACTCTTAAACTTTTCTCTTTCTACATTTGAGTTTAGGGCTTTAGGCAAATTCTGCTGTGGATCGGACTGAACAAGAGCCGTTCATTTGTTAGAAATCACACGGTTGAGAAATGAGTTTGCATTTCTGTGTCTCCGTGAAATTTAACGGAAAATTTAGACATAAGGACAAATTGGTCATTGTACAATTTTTATCCGGGAATTCCTTCGTCCCTCGCTTCTCGCTTTGTTTGTCTCGTTTATCTTTATCCTAAAAAAACCCTCCATGTGCGACTCGGATAAACCTTGCTACTGCCTTTGCACGATGGTGAAGCTGCTTTGACTGAACCTCTCCTCTCCTCCCCTTCAGAAAAAATTGTCCTCTCCTCTTCATCGAACTCTTAATAATCGTCTCTTTTCCTCTTTAACTCTGTCCTAAAATCTACTTTGACAAATTTAGTTTTAGGGTAAACCTAAGATAGAACAACGTCCTGTCAAACAACTCCGACACATCAGAGTTGATACATACAATGCTATGCCAAAGAAAGCCTATGGGCTAGGTGAAATAACTATTATTCGAAAATCACGACTGTGTAAGAATTAGGAAAATTTGGTAAACAATTGAAGCAATTGAAGTATGGTTCAATACAATATATGTTGTACCCGCTTGTCACCACTTTGTTTTATTCTTGCAGGAGTTTGAATGAAATTATAAAGGTATTTCCTTGTATAATTTCAAACTTTTAGTCATCAATAGTTTTCGCAATTCTGATTTTCGCTTTTTTCATTTTTATGACCTATTGTTGTTTGTTTGTTGCCAGATTGGAGCAGGGTATTACAGTAACTACGCACCCGGATATTGTTCAATCACAGGTGCCAACTCATAGCAATATAAAAAAAATGTAGAAAACAAACAGTATGAACTCACAACTCATATAATCAGGTCCTAGTACAGTAATACTAATTAACCTGTGTGGCCTCACAATTAGTTTGCGCACTTGTACATTTTTCTTCTCTTCTTATTTTTTCCCATGTATGTGTGTTTGTTGGGACATGGGAGTGAGGCTTGGCTATGTAAGTTGAGAGGCTAAATATGATTAAATTGAGGTTTCTTGTAGACTTTTTTTGGATTGGTTACTGTTTATTGGTGCCCATGCTGCTGTGTGATTGAATTACCAAACAAAAATCTTGGTCTCAACATAGTATGGATGTCCTATAGTATACTTCCACAAATCTGTGTTTGTTAATCTTTTTATTCAGTATATTTATTAATTGCAATTATGTCAGCTATTTGACCTAAAGGACTCGAAGGAATCTGTTTATGGCACCCTAGATGCATGGGTTACAATGGAGCAAACTTTTCCTTTGGCTTCTCTAAGACGAGCCCTTGATGTCCTTCAAAAGAAAGAACAATGGCATCGGATTGTTCAGGTACTATTCCATGGCCCCATAGATTGTTTGTCCCAGTTCTGATTCGATCCTCACATCTCTAATAACTTATTTGACTCTATGGAACTTGGATTTTGAGGTTTGGGTGTGAAATCCTGAGCATGAGATTGTTTATATTTCAGGTTTTCAGGTAAAAGTTGCTGTAATGCAAAATCCAAACTAAAATTGTTCTGTGTCATTCATGTACAATATCAGGCTGCATCATGGTTAGTACCAGTACGATATTCAGTCTGTGACTTAACTGGTATCTGGTATTTAGTACAAAATCATTCTATTAGCTGTTAGAAATGTCATTGCCTAAGGTTTACTTATGGTTTCTAGGCATTGTATTGGTGGTACCAGTCATGAGTTCAATTATAGACTTGCCTAAAAACTTGTTGAAGCCTTTGTATTATAGACACTTGGTTGAAGAGATATTAAAAAGAAGACAAACCACTTTGTGGTGTGTATGTAAGGTGTCCCTTTTTTATGGGTATGCATAATGCATGATATTTCTTAAAAAAAAGAAATTTATACACAAGAGTCCTAATTACTTGTACAATTTATGTAGCTTTTGAAATGGACACTGAGCAAAGGTCAAGGGACAATGGGAACATACAAGTTGCTAATAGAGGCACTAGAGAAAGATAATAGAGCAGAAGAAGCCCATAAAATTTGGGAGAGTAAAATTGACCACAATTTGCAGTCTGTATCATGGGATTTGTGTGACCTTATGTTGTCGATCTACTACCGCAACAACATGCTAGATCGACTAGTAAGGGTATCTGCTATTTTTTTCATGCTTATTTCTGCTTTGCAGTGAATGCCTATTACTCTATTAGGTTCTGCATTTTTCTGTGAGATATTAGTTAGCAAAGTCTTGTATTAGTGAGAAATTACAGAAGGAAAAAGTTTATACATTTTCCCAAGTTACATCGGTACTTAAACCACATATCTAAAGCGAAGTTGAATGCTGGCGTGAAAGGTACAGAGAAGGAGGTGAAATCTCAAAATCTGTGTTCTTTCTTGCATTCCTCTCCTGCTCAGGTTTGTGCCCTTGCTCAATTATTCTTTTGTTTTCTTATGTTGAAAAAATAAATATATCATCTAAATGAATACCAAGTAATCTTGCAAGGCTAATTATGAACCTCTTATCTCGTATGTAAATTTGGCAATTTCTAAGCTCTTTTATTTACTTATATTCCCTTTTTTCAGGAAGGGAAGATGCACAAAGATGCTTTTATAATTTTTTGCGAACATATGTTGGTGATCGAGCTGCAAATCCCAATTATACAAATAAATCAGGGGTTGTGTAATATTCCTAGTTGAAAATTATTTTGTGGGAGAGTCATCAAATAGAAATTGTTCATGAAATTATCATTAATTTTTTTTTCTTTGGTGAAAGTAACATGTACTTGTGCTGATTTCAATATCCTATCAACTAATTGGCCAAAATAATCAACGACTTGGTATTGGTAAATTAGAACTTTGTTGTTAGTACTATAGGTTCTCTCTAGTTTTAAGATTGAATTTCAAGACATAAATTTGTTCCATGAGATTCGGAACCACGGCTTTTAATTTCAAAATTTGGCGCTATCCCAGCCGGAAATGTAACATACCAGCCTTTGTCAATTGCACTTTTTTTTCTTCTTTACATCACAGATAATTGTTGGTATTTTTATATAAATCAACTATTTAAGGTAAAAAAAAAACACTTTTCTTAAATGTTCTTTCGTGGAATTAGATTTTTTTTAACAGAGTTTATTTCAGAACAACCAACTACAACACATCTAGAAAGGACATGCCACATGTTTATTATACTCAGGGGTTCTGTCTGACATGCTTTGCAATCTAACTCATCCTCCTTTGAATACTTATTATTCTCTTGTTTAATGATAAACCACATTACATAATTTTTGTACAGGCTAAATTTTATTAAAATTAGAGTTCGTCTAACCTTTCATTGGGTAGAAACATTCTTACTATTTTTTACGAATATATGAAACTTAATATGATTTTTATTATTTTTTATAAACATATGGATATATGATGTTGGTGCAATTCAAAGTTACGGTTCGAGCCAAAATATCGAAAATCTAAACTAAGCAATTGTCATTCAAATGCAATTTTGGAACATTTATATTTTCTTTTGGATTAAGATATCGATCTTGATAAATTTAATTTGTATTTCTTATTCATTTTACACAATAATAGAAAGTAATTTTGGAATCCTAGAACAACAAGAACATTGAAAATCACAAATGCAATTTGAATAATTCATACAACCCAAGTCAGAATGTTATCCAACAAAATAAAATCTTAGCTAAAAATATAACATACAATATTACAAAAAGCTAGTCTATATTGCTCAACTAGAACTAATATGACTCTTCATTACTCAATTCAGTAACATAATTCACATTCTCATAGTGTTATCATCATCATCTTTTGAGTAACACCAATCAGTGTGGCGATGAGAAGCTCGAGCTGAAGGCATAATATCCTGCTAACAAAGTTAATTGTACTATTCTTTTTTATAAGAAAATATTTAAGTTGCAATGTGGCAATGCATGCAAAAAAGTAAAGGCAAGCAAGACACTGGTACACACCTATGGTACTAAGTGTGAAATTGGTAAATGATCATATCTAATTAACAAGAAAGTAATCAGTGAAGTATTTTAATCATTTTCTCGACCTCCTGTGTAATACAATTAAACACGTTATCTCACCAATGAAGGTTCTGTTGAATTTGTTCAGATGGTACAAAGGGCATCTTTCTTACTGAGTTGTCAAGTATGGGGGATCAAAGGTTGAAAAACCTTTGCTATGTTGAACTTTATGTTTGGCATCCTGATATCGTGAATTACAAGTCAGTTTACTATAGGATGGATTCAGTTTTGCATGATCATTGAATCTCAAAATTGTAAATATAAAAAGCTAGTAAAATAAAATTAAACAAGACCTGAAGAACAATGTGCTGCATTGCCCAATCAAGAACAAAGTCTTCAACAAGGCGCTTCAAGTTGTTCGTTGTTGCATCTCTAATTGAATACATCTGATAATAAAAAATGAAATAAGGATAAATAAGATGTATGTTTTCTTCTCATATTTCTCAAGACAATTGTATACTCTGTACTGATACAGTTCTAGCACACATGGCAAAGATCATATATGCGACAACGCAACGTTTAGATCTTGTATGCAATTCAAGATGCAGTGAGAACTGTATATGGCCTCATTATACATACTATTGAGATTTGCCACTTAATTTCGAATTTAGAGTTGATTTTTTTAAAGTCGTCAACATAAAATAGAATTGAAACAAGTTTAGAATATCTCAGCAAAATGTTATTGCATAACATGTTTGTGCAAAATCAAATAAAAGAGATAATTAGTCTTACTATTAAACACTTCTCCTTTCTTCCTTTCTTTAAATTGGAACAAATAAGAGTGTAGTAAAAACAAGGATAGTCACACAACTTCCTGACAGTTTTAATAACTTTCTTTTAGAAATTTCTTCAGAATTCATTACAACTGCTATGAAAAGTAAAAGGAACAAAAAGGAATTGATGACAGTAACTAATTAAATCGAGAATTTCAGGGGCCTACCTTGTGCCTCTTTAGATCCTCACTGAGCACTTAAAGGACGATTATTTGAGAAAATTGCTAATAAAAATTACAATTACAATGTTACTTAAAAACATACAAGGTTTCAGCAAGAGTAGAGAGGAGATAATACCTCAGGTGCTCCTGACTGGCGAAATTGGGAAGGTGTGAGGAGACGAGTACCAAAAACGAGTTGAGAAGAGAATCGGTCGACTTGTTTCGATACCAATTCGAAACAAAGACGAAAATGAGAGGAGGATCCATCGGCTTGCTTTGATACTGGGGGGTTGCTTCGGGCACTCTATTTACACTGGGATCACTCCCAATTTTTTTCTGTGGACAAATTTACCCTTGTGCAATTTCTGAATATGTTGCAAGAGTTTAACCTATATGTATTTCCTTAAATATGAGAGAAATATATTTCCTTAATTATTTATCTCAGCCGACTTTTGAAATATCTTATATTTTTTATTCTTACAATATCAACAACCTATTTATCATTCAAAAAAAAGTATTTAGGAAATAAATTCTGTAAGCATTTAGGAAATTGGAAGTTGTTTGCCAAAACCTTCACAGGTACAGAGAGAGTACTGTTTGACAAGTAGTTTAAAGTGCATCAATGACATCAACAAGAGCAGAAAGGAAAAGATTTACTGCCTTTGCTTCCTTTCCATTCTCAAAGCATCAAGGATCCCCAGCATTCATTTCATATGCATGCGCATGAATTAAAAGTTGGAGTCTCTAAGCATGAACTTGAGATATCATTTTCTGTCATGTAGATAAACCATTAAATAGGCCCAAAATGTCAGAAGAAAAGCTCAATTTTCTGGCTACTGGTTATTGCTCAACCTCTGAATCAGCTCTCCAATTAAATCTAACCTGATAAAATAGGCCAATCAAATACGAGTTAACTCAGATGTTTGAAATTTATAGCAGCAAACCTTCTGAGACCGAAATCATCAACTCCTACTGACAGGGTCTTGGCTACAAACTTGATTAAATTTCTTCTTTTGTTTGAGAACACGCTTTCATTTTCATGTCTTGCTTCTGAAGCAATGTGACAATATAGGGTAAGAGAAGGAGGTTCTCTGTTTAATAATTCTCTACGAGGAGAAATGGAGCGGCTAAACCACCAGGAGGTTCCTTCTCTCCTTGATTCGTAACGGAAACCCTTACTTTATTGGATTCTTGTGCTTCAACACTTTGCGATTCTGTAAAAGAAGATTTTTTACAACTAAATATCAGATTTCTAAAGACTTGGAAATGAACGTATATCTTACTAGAGATTGCCTTTTGGTCAGCAGTGTTGGGTTATTCTTAGTTCAAAACTCGTCAATTGGCCTAAGCAGCGAAAAGACCGTAAAACAAAAATTTTACGTCTAACTTAAGCCGGGAATTAAGTGGGGTATGTCGGATAAACCACAGAGGGTCTCCACCTCCCGTTTATCCCTAACATCAAAACCCTACTTAATCCCTAAATAGATCTACTCCTTAACTGAATTCTAAAACTTTAATCTACTTACAAATTAAATAGATTAATATAACATTAATACCTTGATCCAAATTCGAATTGGACCGCAAAAGACTCGGAAGACCGAATCACAGACGCTCTTCTCCCCGGAGTATCAGACGTCTGATACCTCTACCAGATGTCCACCAGGACGACCAGAGAGCGGCTTACTTCTTCTGCCAGAAATACCAAAAGCCACGATATCCCGCAAAAACACTATTCACCGAGATACGGACTAAATAAAATATCTTCGTGAATCGCAGTTATCCAAAATATGAAATACCGCTCTAACACAAAAATACTATTTTCCGAATCCCGTAAACAACCGTATAGGAGAAAGAGAGAAAATATATTTATCGATACGAATTCGAGTTAACGAGTCCGAGTCGATTTTGGTTTTTCGTTTCTCTCTCCCCCTACCCCTCTATTTATAGGAAAATGAGGAGGTTACATTTTTACAAATAAACCCTTGAAAAAAGTGAATTTCCAAAAATACCCTTAAGGATAAGCATGATGACATGGAATTTTTTTATTAAAAATTCCTTTATCCAAACATGCCAACCTTAATATATTTTTTTTCATTTTTTAATTTTTTTTTATATTTATTTATTTATTTTTAATTAAGATTTTAATTAATTGTTAATTAAGGTTTTAATTTGATAATGACTTTCATCCCAAATTCAAAACCATAATCTATAATTAAAATCTAAATTAAATATATATAAATATACATAAACATATAATTGTTCTCAACAATTATATTTCTCAGGGTTTGGTATTTGTTTGGTTGCGGTATGATTTTATATACAACGTATCGTATACGTTTATAAATTCAACCGTTGTTTTTGCTTGTCATCTTATATGACATATATAATTTAATCATATCATATATAATTAATTATAATCATCTTAATATTAATTATAACTATTTATAATTAATCATTAAGATTCTCTGATTTAGCTCCTATGCGGTGTGACCTAATAGGATCTGTGTTATGTTGGTAAATAGAATTAAAACCATTTTAATTTCTATAATCATAGGAGGCATTTGACATCTGCGCTATGACCATCCAATTACACAGACGATGTTGTACTTATGCAATATCACGATCCACTAAACATTTTAGTCGTGTTAATTCTTTCGTCTCACAGTATCAGATTAGTTTCAAGGTAGGTGTGTGTCATTCTTGCAAACTTAATCTTTTCTCGATCTTGAGCAGACTTATCAAATATAATTACTCTTGTAATTATACCGCATGCAGATAATCTTACTCTATCAAGGGGCCCAGTGATACTGTAACTCGTATCAAGATACGAGGGACAATAGTACTTTCAGTAAACCATCACTACCTCAACTAAGCTATGTATACCGAAAAGCTATCGTTATGACTGCGTTTTACCGACAGCGTTAGATAACAATCACACATACACATCTCTTAGTAGGAGAGATGAATACCTCATACTTTAGAACTTAACACTGAATGAAAACATTAATGACACGTACACAATTCCATTTAATGTTTCATTCGAGGTTTGTCAAATACCATGTTCCTCTAACATGTATTCATGTGATTAAAACGACATCTCATGTCTATGGTTTGTAAAACTTAACCATCTTTTAATCCACATTCTAACCTTGTAACGGTAAATTAGTGTTCCTGCTAATTACCTTGGTTAGAGACTTTTGAGAGTATATATCATCTGTATTATGAAGTTTCACAATTCCAGTTATTGACTCAAGTCAGATAAAGGAATGATTCATAAATTCAATAATACTCAAGGTAACAAAATGACAGTTTAATTAATCACTCAATTCATGAACAAAGCTTTATGATAATTTATCGTATTATTGACTTCTAGATTATTACAAACTAACAAGCAGTGCCAGATAATTTCTTGAAGTACATGAACTCAGATATCTTTGCACCACCAGTTCCATGGACGATCGGTATGAGAGAGAAGGGTTTACTCGTTGCGTTAGCCAACCAAGCGAGCGAGGGAGAGGGCGACGACGATGATCGCTGTAACAGTTGGTATGAGATAAAAGGGTTTAGGGTTAGGAAACTCACCCATCAGCCATCTCCTTCTCTTCCAACGGAGAAAACAGATTAACAACGGAGAGATTAACAAACAATTCTAATGCCTATTTTGCCCTTTATGAAATGAATGTCTGAGATTAATTTGAGCAAATTTTTTGTTTAAAATTTTTGTCCTAGCAGACTCACTCTTGAGTTTATATACATCCTTCCACCTAACGGCAAATTCCCTAACCGTTACACAGTATCAATGTACCGTTACTTTTTTACTATTTTTCTATTTCTATATTTTACAAACTATTTGTTGATGTCTTTGACTTTTGTTATAATTCTTCAACACTTCTCAACAGAGAGATGAAGCAGGATAAAAACTAGAAGTGATGAATTGTTAATTGAACTCTCTCTTGGCACATTTTAAATATATGATCTCATGTTGAGTTTATTAAAATCGTATAACAAACTAAGACCCCGCTTACACAATTTAAAGTTGAGTTTATACTCTTTATTAATTAGCATACTTGTTAGTTATAAATAAAGTTAGCTCTAGGTACAGCAGCTGTCTATTTAAGTAGTTATTATTAATTACAGAATTAAGATATAATAACCACAATCTCAAGTTGCTACTTTTGCAAACCAACATGTTAAATATATTTTAGCTTGAGAGTGAGGTTATGGTATTTACATAAGCATGGAGTTTTACGTGTTTATGATTATATCTTGAATTTCAAAATACAAATGGACAATTCGAGTACTAAAATCTACTTGAAATCTAAAATTTTTATTTTAAATTTTTTTTTACTATTTTATTAAATGGATAGAAAATTAGTTAAATTGAAAATCTGTAAATCGTCAATAGTTATCTATCTATCATATTAAATAGTAAAATAGTAAAATATAATAAAAAATAAAATATTTAATTTTCAAGTAGATTTTAGTATGAATAATATTTTCAACGATTAAATCGTTTATTTATATTTTGAAATTTGAAATATAATCGTAAGCACGATAAAATCTCATTCTTATACGTAAGAATCGTATAGTCTAACTCTTAGCTTTGATATAACTAACCAATATGTTTAAAAGCTTATCTTTGTCTTATAATTCTATGATGACGACGACATACCTCCTGCAAGGGCACATTTGACATTGCGCCACCAAATCCATTTTTAATAAACTCAGATAAACAAAGAAAGCCACGAGGTGCTTGGTCATATAACGACGTGGAATCATGTCATGCATGTGTGCCTTCTTCTAATTATTGAACCACAAGATCCTAAAATCGTTGACTTTTTTCTGAATCAAGACCACGTGCTACAAGATATGCCGCACGACGCCGCTCTGTCGTTGCAAGTCACACGATGTCGCTCTGCCGCTGCAAGTCGCGTGACGCCGCTCCGCTCCTACAATATGCATTACAAGACGACGCTCCGCCGCTTTATGCCTCATGTCGCATGACTCCGCTACGCCTCTACCGCTTCACGCTTCACACTCCAAGCCGCATGACGTCGTTGTAAGCTGCGTGACACCGCATGACGCTCCATGACGCTGCATGAAACCAGATGATGCCGGATGACACATCTGCAGGTCGCATGACGCTGCTCCGCTAATCTGCCTCTTCACGCTTCACGGTCCATGCTGCAAGCCGCATGACGCTGCTCCGTCGTTGCACATCTCATGACGTCGCATGACACCGCTTGACGCAGCTACAAGCTGCATGATGTCGCTCTGTCACTACACGCTTCACGAAAAAAGTCGCATGACATCGCTCTGTCGCATAACATCGCTGCTAAAGTATAAAGAGAAAGCATCGAAAGAAGAGTCTAAGTCACATGCGAGTCTAAGCTGTCAAAAATCTAAACAATTTTTTTTTGCGACACTTAACCTACTTTAATATAAAATCGTTAATTAACTCAATTTTTTTGGTTCCTCAACATACACGTTTTTTGAACTGAAATCGGACCAGACAGTTGATGAGTTTCGAGTTTTCTCGGTTGAATTGTCGGTCGATCCTATTTTAAAAGCAGTGAAAATAGTCGTAATAGTATCAATTTTCTCAAATCAGACATACACGTGTTATTTTTTGGGAGCTACTATAGCGATATCATCATCGATATCACTGGATTCTTTCAATTGAAATCGATTTGCATATTTATATAATTATTATGCACGTTGGTTTTGTTATTGTGCACATTATTTTTGTTACACATTGTTATATCGTCACCATCGATATCAGTTATTTATAACTATTCACACTTATTTTCATAATGTGCATAATAGTTCAAATAACATGCATAATAATTCAAATGATGTGCATAATAAATTAATTAATTATTTTCATTCTTCGTTAGTTATGCATGTTAATCAGTGTTATTTATTTCAGATTGTATTATTAAATGTGTTATACTTTATATTAATTGTGTTAATATGCATGTTTTTTTAGAAAATGTTACTATGCATGTTAACTGTATTATTATTCGGATTGAGTTGAAGCGATAAGAGAAACTCGAGAGAACAATTCAAAGAAGAGAAATCGTGTCGGGAGGCTCGTTTTCTATCGAACATTCACTCAATTAGATGCATAATAATAAAATATGTATAATAAAAATAATTTACATTATAATTACATATGCGAATTTAATATAATTAAATTTATTCATCGGTATCTATGATATTGCAAATATTTTTCTATTTTTTTAGGAATAAGCAAAAAAATATCATGCGCGCAGGCAGAACCGACTCGATGACGTCGCTTGCAGTACTAGAACCAATAGGAATCAAGAAAACAGCAACAACATTTGTCTTTTCCAAAATAAATATGATCTCTTTCTTAAAGAACTACTGGATTATCCGGTCCATTCATTTTGTAGCCACGTCAATGGATCTAAAGCACCCGGCAGTGACCTTTATGAATAAAATGGAGAGGATTTAATTGTTGACGAAAGGAAAATTTTAATAGAGGATCAAGAATGAAAAGGGTGTAAGTATTAATTTCGTTTCTAAATAGATCTTAGATATTTTTGCAGCGTTCTTTTAATTGTAGGGCTCAGTTACATATTAAAAAAGTCATATTTATAATAAAAAAATCAAATACCGCACCGTAATTTTTGTACCGACCGGATCATTTAATTTGTCTACTTCTATAATTTTCATAACAAAAAAAAAAAAATGAAAATCTTCTGTTTCGTGACGACCTATATAATAACAAGCGTATTAGTTAGCTTCGAACGGATCATTTGTGTAGAATCTAGATTTGACCCTCTCACCCGGTCTCCCCCCAGAAACATTCCCCTTCCCCTCTTCTCCGTGACAGTGTTGTGTTCCTTGCTCGATTGCAATGGCGATTGGGAGAACTAAAGCGCGAGTACCAATCCACCTATCTATCGTATTCTTCCTGCTTGTTCTCCAGTCGGGACGTTTACTGGCGGCTGCAGAAAAAGAGAACAGTAGCAATCCTTCGGTGTCGTGGTCGATAGGTAGAGAGACGAAAGGGTCCCATTCGACGGAGTCACTGGAGGAGGATGGTGACGAGTTCACTGGAGGGTTCTCCACCCTGGATAGTATGCTCCAGTGGGCTATTGGTAAGAGATTTCTCTAGTTCTCAACTTTAGTCTTTAGCTTTTATGTTTACTATGAACTCCCTGCTAAATTGATATGCTATTTATTCAATTCTTTAATTCATGCTTCTATTGTGGGTAAAAGGTTAACTGGTTTTGTAATTAACTGGATCAAGGTCAGGATTAGTTATTGTCTTTATAAAATTTTGTTTCTAGGGCGCTGGAATAGAGTATTGTTACAGTTTCGGCCTCGTAACTAAAATACCAGTTTGTGTTACCAAATTCAATTACTTGATAGCTTATTTCTGTAAACGTTGAGTCCTTTTCTGAGATATCCATATGCAATAATGTCTCTAATTGATCAGGTAATTCGGATCCTGCAAAACTGAAGGAAAAAGCTGAGTATACTGAGAAATTATCCCCTGAAGAGATTTTAAGCAAACAGTCAGAAATAAAGGTACCAAATATGCTACTGTATTTTATTTTGCTTGGCCCTACATTGATTACGGCATAATTGAATCCTATAGTTCTCCAAGAATGTAAATATAATAATTAAGCTAAATGCCCTACAGCATTTAGTGATTTGCAATTTCATTTGTGAAGATTATCTATCCATGTCATGCAAAGAACCTTATAAGTTCCAGGAATCAAAATGGAAATTCTGTGAATTTTCAGAGTATTACTCTGTTTTTCACTTGTGAATGTCAAGTGCAAGGATCTTGTGTAGCCCAATAAAAATCAGAATGCCATGTACCTGGAAAATGTAGGAAATATCACGTGAGTATGTGACTAATAAAATTATAAAAATATCAGCTGTGCTACTATACCTTTAGTTACTTTACAGGAATCCGAATTAGATACTACCTTCTTGTTACAGTGTATCTTTTCCAAATGAGATAAAAATAATGAGGGGCAATGTGGGTATTTTTTATATAGATTAGGACAAGAAGGACATAGTTTGATGTTTAGATTGATGTTTTTTTTATTATTATTCTGCAAGTGAATTAAAAAAAATTAACTCCAATATGGAATAAAATTCAATATGGACTTTATTTCTAGCCTACCTCAACTTGTTGGGACAAAAGGCTTTGTTTTTGTTGTTATTGTTGTTGTTGCTGTTGTTGTTAATTGTTGTTGTTGTTGTGTATTATTCTGCAAGAGAATTGCTACTTTATATGGTAAATTTGATGTTTTCAGGTGTTCTTGATTCATGCATGAAATCATCTATTTATTATTTTTTCCCCTTTATTATCAGGAGTTAATGGAGAAATTAAAGATGCCGTCAGATGCAGAATTGATGAAGAGAGCAATTGCAGATTTGAATAACTCCTCTTCTCCCCAGGAGAGGTTACGTGCCCTTAATGAACTGTTGGTCTTGGTTGAACCAATCCATAATGCTCTTGGTAACTTTACCTTTGCATTCTTCATATACTGTATTTTTCTAGTGGAATAATCAATTATAACCTATTACTGCTTGCAACATATTAGCCAAACTGAATCAAATAAACTGAACTCAATTTGTAAGCAGTGTTGTAATTAACTAGCTGGATCAGTGGATTGCGAATTATACCGTGTAATATTGTAAACTTTTGGCAAGATTTACTAATATTGAGGTTAGTTAGTTTTCAGTTATTGAAACTGAGCTCAAACTAGAGAACCATACTGTTAAAATAAAGCCATAAACTGAAACCGAAGAGTTTTATGCAAAGAAACCCAATTTAGTTAAAAACCGAAGTAGCTGAACTTATTGAACTCCTCTAGTTGCAACTAGACCCAATTTTGAAATTTGTAGAGATCTCTCAGTAAGTCATCATTTTCTCAACTATTATTTGGATTTAGCTGTTGGATGATATTTGCAAGTAACCCAAAAATTGATGGGCGCTTGGTACAAGTACTAGAAATGTTTGGTATTATTTGAAAATGCTAAAAATGTATAAAACTCGCAATTTAGAGGAGACTCATTTTTACCTGAATAAGCAGAGAAATTAATGGCTACCTCTTAATATGGTGCCTTTTTCTTCTGATTGTCCTAAAATTTAGTAGACATGGACAAATTTGGTGGCTTAGCTGCAGTGATTAAGGAGTTAGGAGCTGTCGAGTCAGAAGTCCGGACTGCATCAGCTTGGGTTCTTGGCAAAGCCTCTCAAAATAACGCCATTGTTCAAAATCAAGTGAGCTGTTAACATCTTACTTGTATATTTGGATATAAGCCCTTTACTGGCTAGAAAATTATCCTTGTATTGTAAAAATCAGGACAATGGCCAACTTATTTTAGTTGTGAATCATTAATAGTTGTGAACGCCACTAATGATGTACTATTTAATGGCATTAGTGCAATGAAATGATTAAACTCACCTTAATATTGTGGGACTTATATCTATTATCTATAATATGAGCACAACTCATTTCTCTGAGAATTGACTTATATCTCTTCTCTAGAATAACTCACTCATTTCTGTGAGAATTGCTCCAATTATAAGGTACAGCTGGTTATGTTCCTGTTATAAGTTTGAATTGATAAATTAACATTAATGTGTAAACTAAATATCTATTGGCTCTTTTATTACCCTAGATTCTGGGTTATGATGCACTAACAAGACTAATTAAGATGGTACATTCAAGCTATACTGAAGAAGCAGTTAAAGCTTTCTATGCTATTTCTGCCTTGATAAGAAATAATGAGAGAGGTCAGGAGCTATTCTTCTTGGAGGGTGGAGGCATTCTGCTTCAGGTACTGCATAATTAGTTAATTACTATGACAGTACAATCTTCTTTTGATTTCATGCAGTTCTGCTGTGCTTTTTATAATGTGTAATTGAAGCTAAAAATCATCATTTTGTTAGCTTTTTTTCGTTATAAGAGAACTTCTTTTTTTTCAAAAATGATCACCCTGAAGTTATTTAAATATATATGAGAGCTGCACAACATTTGCTGTATGGATGACATAAATGGTACATGATGGTTGTGTGAAAGAATGCATATATAATTTTTCTCTATAATATATAACTGGACCATATTAAAAAGCAATGAGTTTAAGGGCCAAATTGAAGCATTTTGAACTTCAAAAAATTGAAGTGGAAGTCAGATGAAACTCTTAAAGTTAGGTAAGTTCTATAGGATGATGATCAGACTCGCAATGTTGTATGGAGCAGAATGTTGGGCTACTAAAGGCCAACACACAAAAGATGAGCGTGGTAGAGGTGTATATGTTACGGTGGATATGTGGGCATACAAGAATGAATCACATTAGAAATGACGATATATGTGACTAGGTCGGAGTTGTATCGATTGAAGAGAAACTTGTTCAACATCGTTTGAGATGGTATGGACATATTCAGCGGAGGCCTTCTAATGCATCGGTACGTAGTGGAGTCTTAAGTCGCGTAAAAAACACAAGAAGAGGTAGGGATCGATCGAAATTGACATGGAATGAAGTTATAAAAGGGGACTTAAAGGCATAGATTGTCTCCAAAGAGTTGGTGTTAGATAGGAGTGCATGGAAGTCAGCAATCCACGTACGGCTTTAGTCTAGGATGAACGACGTAGAGTGCTAGTCTAAACTTATGATTGGTAGAATAGTGTATTATTATTAGTATTATTATTATCATTTCTATACTTTTATTTTTACTATTATTTTACTATTTATTATTATTTATATTGATTTTTCTTTCACACTGGGTTCATTTCTAGCCTACTCCAATTTATTTGTGAATAAAGGCTTTGTTGTTACATAAATAACTCTTGCTTGAATATCTTTGAAAATATCCACTTTTAGATGTTTGCATCTAAACAAATTGGGTATGACCTCAGTTTTCTTATATTGACGCAGTAGAAATGCTGTCTTCGATTATCATCACTATATATATGTATTGTTGGACTGCTGATGTAATTTTCTCTAGACTTTTCAATGTATTGATATATTCTGCAAGTTCACTCGTAAGTCGTAAATAAGGGTATATTTTTACTGCATTTGCTGCTTGTGGAAAATAAGGGTATATTTTTTACTACATTGATCTAATTTAATAAGGTATAAGATAACAAACAAGCTAGTAAATCTTCCTATAGTAGTTCAACATTCTTTGGTTCTACTATATGTTAGATTTACAAACTTAATTAATGGAAGTTCCCTCTTCCGTTTCATACTCACATTATTTTATGCCTTGATCTATGCTTCTTTGTAGGATATGTTAACAAACTCCAGCATAGACATAAGTCTCCAGAAAAAGGTTGTGTTTTTAGTGGCAGATTTAGCAGATTATCAAGTAAATTTGGAGAGTGCCAGTGGTAATAACGATCACATTCTTTCTTTATTGAGTAACCGGATTTTTCTCAAGTCATTGGTTGATCTGTCAGTCAAGCCTGACTTGGATTTACAAGAGAAGGTACTTGTAGCACTTTTTTTTACTATATACTTAATTTGAGTTTTCATATTCACGTCCAAGTTTCTGTACGTCAATTAAACAAAAATGGAACTTTGCAAGTTACACCTCTGAATTTTATTGTATTGTAAATGAGCCAAATATTTTTTTGCTTGTTTTGGCAGCCAAATCAAAACTTGCTCCATGGTAAATTTATTTATCCACAAGACACATTGCATACATTATCATCAAATTCAAAGATCCAGATATTTGTGTAGGTGTTGATGGCTGTAAGAAGCTTGCTTCATCTGGCCTCGACTGAGGCTGGAGAACTGAAGGAGTTTTGCAGTTTGGACCAAGTACTGGAGAGGATTAGGGTTCAACTGGAGGCTCTGACTTCCGATGAGGATCTTGCTGAGTTTGCAAAAGATTTAGAAACTCTGAGGAGTGAAGTCCAATCTTTATTCCATCATAAACTTGAGCAGGTACTTTTTCTTTTTGGTATTCAGACAGTATAAGTCGATTGGTGTTTACTGTTGAACCAGCACTATTAATCTGTAAAAGTAGTCTGGTATTTGTTTGGTTCGGCATCAATCTGTTATCACCATACGAGCTTGGTTCTTGATTGTGCACGTCTATAACACCAACTAGACCTCACAGTTAGTTACTAGAGATCTGAACATATATCCTTGTTCTTGTACCAGTACCACTAATTCACTATACTGTTCCTTTCAAGTACAATTAATAAATTAATTTTGTACAAATTACAATCAACATCTAGTGCCACATTGGAGTTCATATACGACATCACAATAAAGTTGTCCTTTTTTGGTAATATAAGAGGTGCCCGAAGCTTCTAGCATCTATTACTAAATGCCTCTTCACGAGTCCCACCTCTGTGTTCACGGAGGTTTGAATACATGACCTCAGAAGTCATTCTAGTTAGATATCACTAGACTACTAGATCATGTGTACAGCAAGATTGTCCTTGTATTGATATATTTATTTTTTCCCTTTTTAACTTTTGCATGGCAGGCAGCAAGGACTTCACAATGATATATCAACTCGGTAGTTATATTTCTTAGTCGGAAGAATAGAGCAAGTTGATAGAACACTAATTTTCCATTTTTTTTATTAGACAGGCCAACGTCTCATGTATCATGTACTTATATGTTTCGCACACATATTGAGAATTTTGATGGTCACAGTATCTTCGAAGAACTGTCTACATGTATATTTTTAGCTAATTTGTCCTCCAGAGACTTAGTAGAGAAAACTATGAAGTGAATGGGAAACAAATGTCCCAAAAAGACCAAACAAAACAACATTTGTGATTAACCATTTTTATTGAGTACTTCATTTATGTAGCCCTTTTACTTGTCGCATTGAACCTTTGCTAAATATTTAATTTATGGCATTTTTTAATAAAAAAGTTATGGCATGTGCGCCAGAGACTATACTGTGATGGGTACAAGTTTGGTGCATATGCCATTTAGAGTTTATTTCTGTGCTCCAACATTTTTGAATTAAACCATCTTATTTATTTGGAGATTTGTCGGCAAACAAGAATTTTGGTAATAATATGACAAACAGCCGTACCAATTATGTTGGCGTTAATATTAAAAAGGCGTTAAACGCCTTATTAACATTTATTTCTCAATTACACCCAACATTTATTTTGAACCAGATCGGATTATTATGTTTACAACTATGAAATTTTACAACAGTGAGACCACGCACACATTTAATTTTATTTTGGGGCTTATTCTTCATCTGTTACTTACAAAAAGAACTTCGGAATTTCAATAACAGAAATTATGGATATGTTTGTAAAACACTAAAACCTAAAAAAAAAATTTGCTATACGGTGACAATGAGGAGAACGCACTTTTACGCGGAGCATTTTGAAAATTTAGAATATTTCACTATTTCAGTTCCAATTCTAAGAAAGTTTAGAACTAGGCTCTTGATAGGCACATGAACCTTTATGGCGTACTGGAGTTATCATGGGTTTAATTTGTGATACGTTAATTACATTTTTGCGAACAATTGAATTGAAGAAGTAACAAAACAAAGAGGGTGCTTATTACATGTAATATGTATTTTTTTTAATCAAGTGGGGAGCATTCACCACTTCCATTTCAAAACGAAATAGAAGTCAGTACAAACGGTAACTAAAAGAAAGGACAAAAACACTAAAATCAAAGCCTCATTCCTCAGCATCACTATATGCTAAAGATTTCCCTCCAAACGGCACCAGCATCGCTATCACACGACACTGGCGCCCCTATATCATCTATATTTCCACCTAATTATCTCTCTAATGGCCAAGAGCAAAGACTTGGGCATCAATTGTCTCTCATCATTAAAAATTGAACTGAAAGCAACATTCAGCACACAGTAAAACAAAACATGTAACAGAGACCAACACAACATCATGTTTTTAAAATTTTTGCATAATCATTGAACGATTAGCATCCCCCAACACCTGCTCCATGATGATTATCCACGACATCAGTTAGCTGCAACACACCTCCTTCCACTCATTTGGTATTGCAGCATCATTGATTGAGCTCCTTCTGCATTTGACTTGACCATATGCCTGCTCAATATTTCACCAGAGAAATTAGATGAGCTTTGAAATTTTGAGTTGAGGGTGGCATTTTTTCATTAAAACAACATTGATTTCTATCTAACCACATCAATCAAATAGCATCTACACATATATGAATAACAATTTTGCCAAAAGACCCTCCTATTTTCAGAATTATGTTATAAATCTCATTTAAGGATTGGGAAATAACAAATATTTGGAATGAATCTAGACACCATCTCCAGATCTACTGAGCATGATCACAGTAAAAAAACAAATGTGATGTGGTTTCTAGAGATGAACAGTACTGGCAAAATGGGTCTCCCTGCCAACCTCTCTGAATCAAAGACTTTTTCACCAATTTTTTTTCTTTAATAAAGAGCCATATGAATATCTTGATTTTTTTGAGGAATATTTAATCTCCACAGCATGTTGAAGGTTTTATCTGATATCCTCCTGTCACTAAGCCAAGTATATATTATTTTATTGAATATTTGACCTGGGGCTTGATCTTGTCATCCAATTTTGTATGTTTCATCTGTCAGAGGTAGGACTTTGTTTACCTCTGAAGCCATTTGCATAAAACTGCCTCTTTACACATTTGAAAGGTTCCTTCTAATTGAAATAGAGTCCAAACTTGAAGATATGACATCATCAACTATAGTGTTCTTATCATATACAATGTTATACAAAGAGGAATGAGATATGCACAAAGGCACATCATCACACCATACATCATGTCAAAATTGGGTATCTCTACCATTTCATATCCAAGTAGTTTTGTTTATCTTTATTATCAGAGCACAATTTTGTATAGATTTCCAGAAGGGGACCACCTTTGACAGTTAGTCACCTTATTATATTTGTGAACCAAGATGGTCTTCTACCAACCTTGACAAGTATGATCATTTAATCTCAACTGCCACTTACAAAGAAGTGAGATATTCATGTCTTTTAAGTTTGTGATACCTAATCCTTCTATTTTCTTAGGCCTACAAACATCATCTCATCTCCATGTCATCATTACATTCTATTACTTTTTTATATCTAAGTGGAATAACACGATGGGTGGATGGTTCATGGTTATATTTCAAATTGATAGAGGACACAACCCACTTACTCACAAAATCGTGATCCGTAATGGTCATAAAAGCCTTGCATTTAGTGCTAGTGAATGGATAACGCCGCTTAGTAGGAGGTGAATGAGTATCAGGATCTTTATATTTTGCCAGAAGTGAATTTATATTGGTAGATTAAGTCATCCTTTTTGTGATTGGGTCTTTTGATAGTATCAAATCCCTTCAGATTTTCATATAATATATAGAAATCTAATGCTTCCTCAACTGAATCGAACACCATGCCAATTGCTGACTCTATTACTTCTATAGGTTGATTGTTACAATCTGCATTTTGACTACTTTTATTTTCAGCAACGACATTCAAATCTCATTCATGAGAAGGATGGTTAACTCCATTCACCATCTCTTCATTATTCACATCTTCATTGATCTCAATTTCATTGACATCATTTTCATTTTGGTTCAAATCAAAATTCATTTAAAAAATTTATCAATATATAAAGAAAGTTAGAATGGATTTATTCAGTAAATCGTAACTAGAAGACCGACTGTTAAACTGATCAAGACAATATAAAACACGAAACAAGTATTTATACTAAAACTGCATTTCAGTATATGATACTTATCACAGTTCTAAAAATGAAGCAATATCAATATAAACACATCTACCAATGGAGATGAACAATATAACAGGAATGTGATGAAATAATAGCAAGTCTAATAATCAAGCAAGCCAATATAACACCAATATCAAATATAAGTATTTGTATTATACATTACCCGTCTTAAACAACAGAAGTAGCCTCTTAATACGAAGACTGCATACAACAATCAAAATAATACCTTAACACAAATAAATGTAATGGTGAAAACAACATTACACTAATTAAACAAGAAAATATAACAACATTATAATGACATGAACAAATCTATCAAAGAAAAAACAACGTATAAAAATGAAGGATATAAGTCCTTATATTAAAGAGCATAAGTCATTCCTGACTAGAAATGAACTCTTAATATATGCTTTGTATTATTTCATAGAATTAAAACCTTCACATAACTAACATAACATGATACATATCATATTAGTGTCACACATGCATAGCAATGCAATTTAATAAAAATCAAGGTGAAACACCATATTCAAGTGTGCGAGAGAGATGGATTGATATTACCTGATGCAAACTTAATGATCAACCAAGACGATTAATGATCAGCGATGAAGAGCACATGCGATGGAGATCATATCAGATGAAGAACAAATGCGATGGATAATTATGAAGAGCAGATGAGATTGACGATGGAGAACATATGTGATGCGAGATCAGATTAGATTGACGATGGAGAACATATGTGATCTGAGAGCAGATCAGATGCGAGAAAGAGAGAAGCAGATCAGATGCAATGCATCGGATGGAGAACAACAAGAGAGATCGATAGGAGAGAAGAGAATTTGGAAAGAAAGAAACATGAGAGAGAAAAAAATTCGGGAAAGAAAGAAAGGCGAGCTAGCGTGAAATTTGAATTCAGTTTCTAACGAGAAAGGAAAATTGGAAATAGAAAATGTACGCAAAAATGAAAAAATCTTTTGGAAATTTTTAATTAATTAGAGGGCGTGTAAATGATGCACGAGTAGGAAACGCTTCAATTACTCTATTTTAAAATGATAAGATCTAAAATCAAAATGATTAATGAAATAGTTGGTGTCCTTTTTCATCATAGATGTGTTATTTTTTTTTCTCATCTATATATATAATATTAGAGTTACTTAGATTCCTCTTTTTTTTAAACTCATTGCAAAACAAAGGAAAAAAAATGCATCACCTGTATGTAAAAGACTTCAAATGGCGTTCCGGCTTGAGTTTTAAAATATAATTGTCAACAAAATTATGTCGTAATTTATGACGTCAAATCTCCTTGTTCATGATTAGGTAAATAATAATGTCATATTATTAAGTGGCGTCGTGCAGCGGAGGATCGGAGTGGCGGAGGAGCGACATCATACCACGTGCAGTGACAGAGAGACTTCATGCGGCTTGCAGCGGTAGAGCGACATCATGTGATTTCATGCAGCGTGCAATGACAGAGCAACATCATGCGGCTAGCAGCAGCTAGCAGCGGCAGACCAACATCATGTCCGTCATGCGATGTGAGGCATAGAGCGGCAGAGCGGAATCATGCGGCGTGCAGCGGTGTGATGCGAATTGCAGTGGCATCATGCGACTTGGAGCATGAAGTATGAAGCGGGAGAGCGACTGTCATGAGGCTTGAGCATGATGAAAAAAATAGAAAAATGATTGTCAAATTTTTTAAATCAGAGTTATTGATGTAATCCATTATATTTTTTAGAATCATAAACAAAAATGTCCTAAATTGTCTGGTGAAAAGACACAGCAGAAAAATAAATTTAAAAGGATCTTTTGTGGCGCTTGTTGTGCTGGCTTCAGTGTTGAAGCGTGAAATTTGCTGAATTTCTTCTATGTTTGATCTGTAAAATCAACGTTTGAGCTTTATTTCTCCAAAAAATAGAAAGAAAATCAGGATCATACAAGACATTAATCTCCTTAATAATAAGAAAAAGAAGAAATATTTATCTTTTAACTTTATTTCTTAACCAACGTGAGATATGAGATCTTTCTCCACGAAAAGTGCACAGAGGAGATTAGGAGAGAGGAGGAAGTAGCGCAGCGAAACGAAATCTTCTGGAGAACATTTTGTTCGGCAGAGAGGAGAACTTTTCTCCTCAACCGCTAAATTGAAGATCAACGGTTCAGATTAATAATATCAAAAGCTCCTCTGAATCATATCGTTGACGGTTAAGCGTTGATCTTTAATCGGTCCAGATTTTGTTCCGCAAAAAGCGGAGAAATAAAAATCCGCAGAGAATATGGATTCGTAGCGCAGCACCCCTTGATAATAAAAAAAATCAATATTAGCCCAGCCCAATTCACAAGTTATGGGAGCGGTCTCAAACCCGGACCCATTTAACAGCCCTAGCTTCCAATTCCAGTGACTCCACCTCGCCTGAAATTACAATCCTGCCACTATGCTTTGCGCCTCCAAAACCCCGTAAAAGCCCTCTTCGTTTCTTCTCCTTCTACCTTGTTCTCTTCCCCTCTCTCTCACTCTGCCTTGCCTTTTTCAGCCATGGCTGTATCGGCTGCTCTCAGGAACCCCAATTCTAGGCGCCTTCTCTCCTCTTCTCTTTCCTCGCTTTCATGGAGCTCCACTTGTCGTGCATCGATCTGTAGCAGCTCACACTCTTTGACCGGATCGTTTGGAAATGAGCAAAGCTCGAGTGTCTCCGAATCGAGATTTCTATTGAACAGTAACTATGCTAGGTCCATGGCCACATTCACTCGCACGTAAGTCCCTTTACACATTTCCTTTGATCACCTTTTTATTTTTCCTTTCTTCTTCTGCTTCTGTCTATTATATGGTCATTTTACTGAAAAAATGAGAGTATAGCTTGGCTATTCTACTTGTTTATTTTCTCCATTTTATTCTTTCGTATTTTGACAGTAAATCTCTGTTTCTGTGGCTCACTCTGTGGAACATTTCGTGTAGAGGGTTAGGGAGGTTCTGTGGAAATCATAGGACCCATAGGACAAAGATCTATGTTTCACAGTTGAATCAGTGATACTGAACCGAATTTATTTGGTCATTGTTGTTGTCTGGTAACCTTTTAAGCCTGATAATTACATATGAATTGAATTAAGCACATATTAAGAGAAAGCTTAGAAGGAGCAAAGAAATGAAGGTGAAAGTTGGATATAAGAAAGTACATACTGTGATGGACACCTCTGTGTAGGAACATTCATTTTCTGATCATTAGATTTTGTTATTAGTGTCAACAATTACAGTAGCAAAAGTAAACAGTGAAATGTAATAATTATGGGCACAACAAATAATGTGATTGCTTCCTTTGTGTTCAGAAAACCTCATGTAAATGTTGGTACAATTGGACACGTTGATCATGGCAAGACTACACTAACTGCGGCAATCACAAAGGTATTGCTTATTTAGTATTTATTTATGTGTAATGTTTGTAAGGTGGCTAAGCTCAGTCGTCAGACTCAATTAAAGTAGAATTTACAATTTGAGATACCGATATAAACTTGAACATTTACAAGAGATACTGTCTGGTGGTATAAATATTTGTTAATGTTACAAACTGAATTGTGAAACAACCTATGTTATCTTGTTAGCATTCCGGGACAAGCTAGTGCAGTAAAAAATGTGACAGAAAGGCCCATCCTAGTTGTCTGTCTCTACATAGAAGGGGATAAGGTTGGTACTTTTTAAAACTTTGGACGTTCTGTACAGGTGAAAGTGGGATTTCTTCTCGAGTATATCAAGCACCCTTCTAAACGTCTGATGATGAGTCGTTTAAATTACATATAACTAATTGTTTATTATTCTCTTGGAATAAAAGGTTTTAGCTGAGGAGGGAAAGGCTAAGGCCATTGCATTTGATGAGATAGACAAGGCACCAGAGGAGAAAGCTCGCGGCATCACCATTGCTACAGTATTTTCTCTCTCTCATACACACTTTGTCATTCACTTATACATCATACAGGCTTCGCTAAAAAAGAGAAAGAACACTTTGTTTGTTTGCAAATGACACTGAAGACCATCAACCTGTGCCACATATGTTAGGAGATATTTGCAAATCACAGTCAGCCATTAGCCATTAGATGCTGTCATGTGATAGAACTACTTTTTGAGCTGGTGGCAAGTTCTCTTGAAGTCCTTTTCTTCACTATTTTTTCTGCTAAAATTATTTGAAGGATAATCAAGATAGCAAACATAGCTGCAGATTCTTTAGTTTTTGCGAACTAGTCAATAAGAGCATGTGATAAACCTTTTTTATGTGAATATGTCGAGAAACAACAACAACAACAAAGCCTTTTGTCCCAAAAAAGTTGGGGTAGGTTAGAAATGAAGCCCATATTGGATTTCATTTCCATAAGATTGGCTGAATTTTATACGTTGGCTCGCCAAGCCTATCACAACCCTCCTCCTTTCTGGGCTTGGTGAAAATAAATGCAGTGATGTTTTCTGCAAGAAACATGCTTACCTGTGGTGAGATTCAAAGGCAGGGAATTTGTATGGTACAAGTACTTTGTTAATTTGGATACAAAATCGACGCAGTATCTAGGTTTTGGAGTTCACAAAGCATGCAAGACAATGTGTATTTCCCATTCTGCATAAAGAATGATAACTGATATATAGAGGGACTCACGTGAAATTATATTACATCTTGATCTAGGCACATGTAGAGTATGAGACAACTAAAAGACACTATGCACATGTCGATTGTCCTGGCCATGCAGATTATGTGAAGGTATGGCTTTTAATATTTTATGTTGCCTACATGTAACTTCATACCCATAATTGTGATCTTGATATCAGTTTGCTACCAAGTAGTCAAACTTGGTATTGAACATTTTTTTTCTGTTTTTTTATCAATATATGATGATTACATTATAATTCATATTTTGGCGAATAATACTTCACAGTGTTACCATGGTTGTGACAAATTATTTTCAAAATTGTATTGTTGAGTTGACATGTATTTGTTGAACAGAACATGATAACTGGAGCTGCACAAATGGACGGTGGTATTCTGGTAGTTTCTGCACCAGACGGTCCCATGCCTCAAACTAAAGAACACATCTTACTTGCTCGTCAGGTTTGCATTTTACTATTTTGATGTTCATTCAGTACACTTATTTACTATGTTCATTTCTACGTTGATACCCATCCATATATTTTGTCTTCTACATAAAACATAAGTCGGATGCATATATTGTTTTTGTTCATTAATCATGACAGGTTGGCGTGCCTTCCCTTGTATGCTTCCTTAACAAAGTTGATGCAGTTGATGATCCTGAGCTGCTTGAACTTGTAGAGATGGAGCTTCGAGGTATATTATTTCTATGCATCCTATAAACTTACTCAACTTTTTCTGTATTTGCTACTAACATTGCACTCATTAGCTTATATTCTATTGTCAATTTTACTATTCTTACTGAATAGCCTGCAAGACATACTAAGATGACACACTTAGAGATTTTGTTTGCTAGGTTCTAAGGTTTGATGAACTGATCCGAAGCAAGATATCTGTTAGCAAGGGCAATAGATAAATATTTGCTCGACTTAACCCTTGATATTGTCTCACCCAATGAATGTTGGGTGTTGCTTAGTAAAAGAACAGTGCTTCTGAGTTCATATAAACAATGACCTGGTTGAATAATTGCCTTGGAACAAGAATTAAATGTACAGTATATTTACTTTAAAAAAATTCAGAGTTGCTGACATTCTACAAGTTCCCTGGGGATGACATACCGATAATAAGGGGTTCGGCACTGAGTGCCTTACAAGGCACAAATGAGGAGATTGGGAAGAATGCAATTTTGAAATTGATGGATGCTGTTGATTCTTACATTCCTGACCCAGTTCGCCAGCTTGACAAACCATTCCTCATGCCTATTGAAGACGTCTTCTCTATCCAGGTATTTGCTTTTCTTCTTTTGAGTATTTCATGTATCACATGCCAAGGTCTCGTCACCTAGCACATCAAATTAACTTTTCTTTGTATATATTTGTTTTGTTAATGTTTAGTGCATTTTTTGCTTATCAGTGGGTTGATGCCCTTGTTGATCTTTTGTATGGTTCATGGCTTTTTAAGCGGATCTTGAACATCTAATTCTCTCAAAGTTCAAAATAAACCTGTAATTTGATTTCATTATGGTCATTTATCTGCAGACTTTTTTATTTTAATAACTTAGTTGTATTCTATTTTTAAATGACTATAGGGTCGTGGTACAGTCGTGACAGGAAGAATTGAGCAGGGAACAATCAGAACTGGTGAAGATGTTGAAGTCTTGGGTTTGATCCAAGTATGATAAATGATATATTCTGCTACTTATCTTTTACTCTTTTTAACCATATTTAAGTTGTATACTAAATTCTTTCTATAATGAGAGGAATTTATCATTGTAGCAATACATTGAAATTTCAAGTGACCTTTTCTTTTCCTTTTTCTGACAGGGAGGTCCCATAAAGACAACTGTAACTGGTGTTGAGATGTTCAAGAAGATCTTGGATAATGGACAGGTACCACTGCTTCAACAGTATATTCTCTTGTAAATTTGTATTTTGTGACTAAAAGAAAATCACCTGAGCTGTTGATCAAGTTATTTTACATTATAAATATTGATTGCCTTACTTTTGGTCTCAATGTAGGCTGGGGATAATGTTGGACTATTGCTTCGTGGTCTAAAGAGAGGTGATGTGCAGCGTGGCCAGGTATTAGCTTCTACCAACAACAACTACAACTACAACTACAAAGCCTTTCGTCCCAAACAAGTTGGGGTAGGCTAGAAATGAATCCCGTACTGGGTTTCATTTCCATAAGATTGGCTGAAATTTTACATTGACTCGCCATGCCTATCCCAACCTCCTCATTTCCGTGCTTGGGATCGGCTATGTAAAAAACATAGACGGAGTTCCGTACCTAACTACCTAAGCATATACAAAAACATGATCTCTGGGCCCTACTAATATGTTGACAGTAGTGAAGATAGTTAAAACTTTTGTGTAATCAGTAACAACATAATTCTAATAAAAAGGGCAGCCCGGTGCATGTAGCTCCCGCTTGCGCGGGGTCCGGGGAAGAGTTGGACCACTTTGGGTTCTTTGTAGCAGCCTTTCCCTGCATTTCTGCAAGAGGTTGTTTCCACGACTCGGACCTGTAACCTCCTAGTCACATGGCGATAGCTTTACCGCTGCGCCAAGGTCCCCTTCTAGTAACAACCTTTCCCCGTATTAGCTTCTACCAAATGTTACATTCTTTGTGCTTGGGCAAAAGATCTATCTAGTATATATATACCAAATATCAAACAAAGCAGGGCTAAGTAGTCATTATTCCTTTTGTTTCAAAGATGGCTAATCTAACTAAACCTCATCTCTCGAGTTAGTTTTGAGTGAGAAAGAGTTTTGGGTGTCATGGTAACAAAAATGCTTGCAGGCCTCTTGAGTTGTGTTAATTGTTGGTCCTGTCAGAAATTAGCTTTTCATTTTAGATCTGGTCGAAGATTAAGCCTGACAGCATCTGGCCCCTCCTAACCCCGCTGCCCTGTTTATTGGTAAAAGTCATGTTTAATCTGGCACCCAATCTGAAATGGATGATCCAGATTGGCCTGAGACCAACCAATGCACTACCTGAGAAGAACCAATCCCTTTTATGAGGGTTTGTGATATTTTATAGATTTCACTTTGAGATGGATACAGAGGATGAACTTTGGAGTACAATGATGTCTTCAAAGAAAAACACCAAAATCTCAGGAAAATTAATAAAGGTATAATTGAACAACGGTGCATTACTGTATGATGGACAAGAGAAAGTATCTATATTAAGAAATACAGTTGACCAAACATATCTTATTAAATATATGTGAAGCAGACCTTTTAAATTATTCAACCATTAACCACCAATGCCCAACTCTAATATTTTTGTTTATCATCTTGAAAGGTGGTTTGCAAGCCGGGGTCTCTTAAGACGTACACGAAATTTGAGGCTGAGATGTATGTGCTAACAAAGGATGAGGGTGGAAGGCACACAGCCTTTTTCTCAAACTACAGCCCCCAGTTCTACATGCGCACTGCTGATATCACCGGCAAAGTTGAGCTGCCTGAGAATGTCAAGATGGTCATGCCCGGCGACAATGTCACTGCTGTCTTTGAGCTCATCTCTCCTGTTCCACTCGAACAAGGTATTCTACCTACGGATTAGATTCCAGCTTTGGTTAATTTGACATTTGGCAATGTTATGTTCTAATATCTGAAGTTATGTTTGTGTCCTTTGATTTACTGAGTTGTATTTGTTTCTGTATTATGTGTACAGGGCAAAGATTTGCACTTAGGGAAGGAGGAAGAACTGTTGGTGCAGGGGTTGTTTCCAAAGTAATCAGTTAAATTTTCTTAATTTCAGCATCATCTAATTAGATGTCATGTAATCTTCTTCTGAGAAATGTTCTCCCACTTCATGTGTGATGCGGCGTGAGAAATTCAAAATAAGTCGTGTGATTCTTTTTCTAGCCTCATTCATTTGTCACTTCTTAGGATTTAGGTTCTCAAAAGAAAGGGAGCTCCTTATTTGAAAGAAAGTACTTTCTCCTCTATATAGCATATTTCACTGGTCCTGGATAGATTCACAAACTCATTATGTTGCTTAAAATATTTGAGAAAGGTGTTTCATTTTAGTTTAGGCAACTATACACACTGTTCACCGTGGTTAAGTTGAATATTTGAGAAGCTAAATATTGAATGCGATCAATTTTTTTTTTATTTGCATTTTAGTTTTAACTTTTCTTCTTCAAGCATGTATTTTGGACTTTTTGTTAACCAACCAATTGAAATTCTGCGGATAGAGCTGTACAATTACTGTGAGGTTCCTGAAACGATATGGAGAAGAAACTGGGCAGATGATAGAATTTCTCAACGCGATGTGCTGATTTTTTTGGACGAATGTGAAGCTGTGTCGTGTTTTTGGTTCTACAATCAATTGTTTTTATGCTCTATTCTCTGTTGTGTAGCATAAAAAATCGGGGCAGCAACTACGGATCTGAAGTAGTAATGTGTGTAGAAGGTTCCTTGGTTTAAACAAAGGCCATTACAACTTAACAATGGTTTCCACAAACCGTGCGGCTGACTTTCACAAAACCATTGTCCCCAAACTTTTTATCTAATTCGTCCCTTAGGCACTTGGCAGGATTTCTTACAAACAGATAATCTACAAGTTTCCCTACTTTCATAAATAAAAATAGTAAAAATAACGGTATTTCTTTTCTTCCCGCTGGTTTGTTTCAAGGATATTGATCCGTCAAAAGCCCTCAACTTTGTTTATACCAACAATAAACAGTATATCGTAATGGTAAGGGAAAGAACAAGAAAGTGCAAGCATTCATATTAAAAAAAGGTTCGAATGTAGAAAAGTGGAAAAAAAAATTCACACAGGTCAAAATGTCCAGCACTAGTAATGTCGGGCGTTGGGCCCTTCAATGTGTTAAACAGTTAAAAAAAGGTTCTATAAAAATGAGAGCAAAAACTATAACAACTTTTAACGAAACCCATTTTAAAGATCCATCTCTCCACTGTCTACAATGACAACCTTGCTCTTTGGTGTGCCATTTTGCCGGCCTTCTGCCTCGATCTTGTACACCACATCCATCCCAGATATAACTTTTCCAAAAACCACATGCTTTCCATCCAGCCTATCAAAAAAAATGACGACAGTCAGTAACAATTATCATTAAATTATAGGATTGCATCTCGCAAGAACCGGCCCTTAGCCTAGTGGAAAAAAGCAATGGCATGTGTGGAAGGTCGCGGTTTCGAAACCTAGTGAAAGCCAAATGCCACACTCAAAAGAAAGAGTGAACACAAATCAAACCACAAAATGAGTTCTCTACATTGGACAACAATAGACATTCCGACCCGCAATCCTACTATACCCTATTTTAGCCTTAAACCCATATAATATAAGACAATTGGGCCACACAAATGCAGCCATTTCCAATTACTTATTAAGAAGCCCTAATTAGAAAATTAGTTATTGTGTTCCTACAATCATTCACATCCAAAAGCCCTCACAGTTGTTCTTTTTCTTTTTCTTTTTTACAAATGAATAAACTGCATAATTGACTTCTGGAAGGCTATATTGACACAACTTGATTGACAACCAGAACAATGCTTGATAAAAATCAAAACATCAGAATTGCACATATTTGGTTTTATTCAAACACACCAGGTTGATTGTTGCAGTTGTCCAAAGAGGTTGTCTGTTAGTACATTGAGTTATTATAATAAAACCTTACTTCAATATCAGCCATGACAATGTTACAGAGTATTAATTGTGACATTTATAGCTCCCCCCAAATGTGGCACTTCAATTTGTAAATGTCAGTCATGTTAAAACTAAGTAGTTGCGAGGACTAGCTATAAATTCTCACAAAAAAAAGTTTACAGGCACAAAAATGCAGCATGTACAGCGTCATACATAAGAAGAATTTAGAACATCCAGTCCTATCCCAATCTCCAAAAAAGAAGGAAATGAATAAACTACTAATATATTATTGTACAGAATTGTATACCAGAGAGGTATGTTAAGCTGAGGTAGCAAATTGCAAAACCCGAGTTCATATTTGAAATAACCATTGGATCATTGCCTCCCATTAAAAAAGTTCTAACTTGAAAAATGTAAAAACTTACCAGCTGGTAGTGACAGTTGTGATGAAGAATTGGGAACCATTAGTATCTTTGCCGGCATTGGCCATGGAGAGGAAACCAGGGCCAGTATGCTTTAGCTTGAAGTTCTCATCAGCAAATTTGGTGCCGTAAATAGACTCACCTCCCATTCCGTTTCCATGTGTAAAGTCACCTCCTTGGATCATAAAACTCGGTATAATCCTGTGGAATGAGCTTCCCTTGTAGTGAAGTGGCTTGCCACTATTACCTGTCCCTTTCTCTCCTGCATTATTAATTAAGAAAAACTATAGTACTCTTCCATTGTCCATCTTTTTTAAATTAAAAGAATATCTTATTAAATTAAGGTTTAGAAAAGCAGCACTCCAATTTGTAAATGAAAATAAAAGTAAGATTAATATATAATGGAGGTGTCAAAACACAACAGAAATGACATTTTTCTTGTCTTGTGTCGAAACTGGCACCAGCAGTGAACAAGATATAGGACTAGGGTTTATTTTCTTTCCTTTACTTTGATCTTTTGCTTCCTTTATTTTCCTTTGAGCACAAAAGGAGTGAAAATTACAGATCCAATGCCAAAACGGGAACTCAAATAAACATGTACCGGACAAGGCAACTACCACATTTCTAAGGTCTAGGGTTTAACTTCTTCTCCTTTTTTTGCCCGATTTCCCCTCTGTTGTCATTTTCTTGCACAAAATGTAAACACTAATTATTCAATGTCCCAATTCCCAGATAAGCAAACATACAAATTACAACAAATAGGAAAATATAAAAGAGAAATAATGATAAATGGAATCTGGTGCATGCAGTCACCAGAAGACGAACACAGAAGGATAACCAATAAGAGCTAGCTTCCTGATCACACAATTTGTAATAAAAGACCATGAGTACTGAGTTGAGAGAAATGATACCTGTGCAAAGTGCTCGGAAGTTTTCTGGCAAAAATAGGAAAAAGGAAACAAAAAAAAAAATTAAAAGTTAATATATAGGCATCAAACAAGCTATTGTTTACATGTAGATAAGAGAGAGCTTAAATTGTACCAGCTGTTTTGGGAACAGCATTTCCAAAGAGGCCAATCACAACTCGACCTGTTAACAACAGAAATCATTAGATTTTCAGTAACAACAACAAAACAATATAGAAGTATAATTCCATAGATTGACTAAGAATTATGGCTGCTCATATCAGCTCATATCAGGTCCACTTTACTGATCAATTCATACCAAATAAATCCAATCCACCCCAATTCCATCCAGCAAGTTGTGTTCATCTCAGAACAGCTATGTTCAAGTAAAGAATCGAAGTGTATAAATTGTCTTTTTGTGAAATTGTAAGGTTCATAGTAGCATATGAACTGGACAAAGACTAAGAAAACTAAATTTACCAGCAGGTTTGCCGCCGATCTCCACATCAAAATAGACCTTGTGAGTCACCTCCTTCAAGTTGTCCTTAGATCCTTTCGCCTGAAATCAGATATCACAAAGCATATCAAATGAGATACTCCGATCGTAACTAGATCTAAAGAAAAGGCTATTTAAGTGACATGAAAAGGAAACGAAAAAGAAAGGGGTTTAGATGAGACGAAATGCGACTTGCATAAAGGAAAACCTGAACAAGAGCGATCGTTGCGGCGACGATCATAATCCATAGAAGCGGCTTTCCAGTGGAGATCCTCCCGTTCCTACTCGCCGTCGCCATTCTTTCTCGATTTGGATCCCGATCAGAGGTTTCTTTTTTCTAGTCACGATCCAGTCTTCGCCGCGGGGAAATAGCTAAAATGATGAACTACTGAGAGATCGATCTCCTACGACATGTAAAACTACACCACCGTGTGTTTTTGTTTACTGGCGTGTGAAGTTTTTTGAACAGGTCCACAGGAAATGAGGCAGTGACTCGCTGTACGTATAGCTACGATAGAAATCTACACAAGAACCATACTGCGGTATATACCAAGCCGTATTACGGTATTAGAACCATATCTTGGGCTTTCCACAGCTCAACAGCATATTTTACACACACACCGTATTAAAGAAATCTGGAAATGGACCTGATTGGTAGTTTCTAGTTTGGTACTGTTTGGGGTCGTCAGTCTGGTAAAATCGGGCCTTCGATTAAGATCGGACGTTCGACCTTTAATTAAATGATTCATTAGTATTTTGTATTGTTAAATCAGGAACGTTTAAAGTAGATTGGACAGTCCGGAAAAGTTTGCATCTCTCTGGTCCAAAATGTGCACCAGAGGATACAGTTCTGTCTTAATGCGGAGGGCACCTCTAAAATCTGGACCGTCTGATTATATTTCAATAGATCTGATTTTATAATTTAAAAGTCCTCCTGAATTATATAATCGAGGTCAGACGTTGAGATATAATTCAATGATCCAAATTTTAGGAATGTTATCTGCATTCCTAAAAAGGTTTAGAGAATACGAGTCCATCTTAATGCAAGAAACAAAATTCTCTGTGGATTTTTCTCCGTTCTCTACGAAGATTTGATATGGACCGTCAAATTAAAAATCAATGATTATAATTAATAATATCAAAAAATTTCATGTAACATATGATTGACGGTCGAGCATTAATCTTTAATCTGATTGTCCAGATCAATTTTCGTAGAGAGCTAAAACAATCCGCAAAGAATATGGGTCCCTTAATGCACTTGCTTGTTCTCAGCTATCTCCAATGCTGCCTTACATAAATTTGTATAGGATGAGGCAAAAATTTCAGAATGGTCATATATTTTATTTACAATGATTTTTTTTCATCAGAAATATATGTTTGTAATTTTTAGAGATAAAAAATAAAATTATCGACATTTTTTTCAAAAAAAAAATGGGGGCGGGATAGGCAGTTGTAAACGTGCCACCACTCGATTAATTATCCCTCCTCTATAAATTATAGTACAAATTTCAATCATAATACTTATTGTCATGAAAATAATATTCATAACAAATTATTTTGTTATTATAAATTAATAAATAAATAATTTTAAAAGTAAATAATAAAACAATAAAAATATTAATATATTTCAGAAGAAAATAATAATAATTATTATTATAAAGTATTATAGTAATAATAACAGAAACATAAAACTTATAAAGCTGATGATGAGTGATGATGATGATGATGATGATGATAGAAGCAACAACAACAATATAATAATTAAAATTATTTGTCGAAGAATAATTTGAGAAATAACTTATACCGTAAGTTATGAAGTAATAACTTTCTCACTTATATCTCTTATATATATTTATTCACGTTTATCTCTTAAGTGCTAATTAAATAGAAAATTTATCCTCTACTTATGCTCCAACCAACATTAGCTTTGTGTTAAAATAACGCGGTAATGGTTAGTATAATTATTGAGTTAGATTTGAAGATGTTTATATAGATGAATTTAGATGTAATATTTATGCTGGAAATATCAAATAAAGAATCTAGTACAAAAATCACTTATATATGTAATAAACGAGTAACGTACTGAGAATTGAGAAAGTTCTAGAGCTTTCTTAACAGCTATTTTTTTCTTTTTCTTCTTTCTTTTATTTATTCCTCTCTCTCTCTCTCTTGCTAAGAACATAACTTTAGATTAATAAAAAAAGCCATGGGAATATCCGAATATGTATTCAATTGTTTAATCCACATCTTAAAATGATGAAATGCACTAAACTATTGGTTGAGATGTCACGCGCACGGCGCACACACGCACATATTGCAAGGATAAGTTGGTCAATTTACTTTTTAAATAAAAAAAAGTTTGAAAAATTAATACTCTATTTGTCAGCTGATTAATGGTGACTTTAATTTGATTTGATTTATTAATATCGACTCGACTCTGACAGTAACCTTTTGAATTCTGTTTTGGTATTTTTTTCTTGAGAGACTAATTTGACCATATTTATTGCGCGGTCGAAATGTCCTTTTCATGCAAATCTCAAATCTGTTTTAATGTGATTATTTCTTTTTGTGTTTGAGAAAGACGAATTTGTATTTTCTGAAATTATAATAATTGTTTGTTTTCTGATTCTCAACGTTGTTATAGCGTTTTTTATCTGTCTACACAGTAATTGCTACAGTGCTAATTCAGTAAAACTGTTCGTTCTCTCTTGAAAATTTCTGACTATTTCTTGAGAACTACCAGTTGGTTCTCTTTCTATTCATTTCTTTTGTTATTCTTTTCTGTAGTCATTCAAATCCAAAGCTTCTTTTTCCTCTACAATCCTTAATCCTTATTAGGTTGGCATTTTATACTTAGCCAAGTGGCATAAAATAAGCTAAGAAGTAAGAACCGAGAATTTATTTTTCATGTAGTTCCTATTTTAATTTCGAAATAAAATAGTTATTAACTATAGTACGTCAGTAGTGACGTATATTCACATTCTGATATTCCAGAAGTGGTATTTTTTTAATTAACAATATTTTGTTGCGTGTAGAATATATCGATTATTATACTAAAAGCAGCGCTTTCATATAAAAGGTCGTAAGTTATAAATTGAATTTATTTTTCAGTAAAATATCAAATTAAATATTTTGATCTTCATCTATCTTGAAAAAAAAATGTTTTTTTAACAGTGTTTTACTTAGAAGAAAATATAGTAAGCCAAGTTACTACTAATGATCTGTTTTTAATTCCGCCAACCATTGCTCTAATTGTTACATATTATTATTTGTTTTTAATTTAGCTGGACATATTTATTTATTTTTTATATTATGGTTTATATGAGGAAGACTTAATTAACCTATGATGCAACTTTTTTGTGCTTTTAAAGACAAAAAAAATAGCTTGATTAGATTTTCTTTGCAGCTGTAGTATGAATTGTCCGGCTTCAAAGAAATAAGCTTATTTTCATAATAAACTTAATCTTATGAAACTTTAGTTTTTAATATTTCTTTCTTAAATATTTTTTTGGGCAGGCCAAAAAATATATTTTGAGCAATTTGCTAGGTCCAGGGGCGGATTCAGTATTATCCAGAGAGAGCAAGTGTTTCTCCTGAAAAAAAATTAGCAAAAAAACTCTGTGTATCTGTACAATTTGTTAATTTTTTTTTGTAAAATCATCATGTATATTTGAAAATCTGTATCATTTGTAAAAATTAGCAAGATCTTAGCCTTTGTTACTCGAACTATGTTTAGATATTTTGTATCTTCGTGTTTGATTACTTACGTATTAAAATATATAAAAATTATATAAAACTTGAAGTTAGTTACAAATTAAAATTCTGGTCATAGAGAAAAGGGGGGAAATCATCTAAAATTATTTGTATGGTATCGCTTTACTCTCTTTAGTATTTCTGCAAAAATTATTTCTTTAGATAGACTGATTTTTTTTTAATTGCATTCACTATTAGAAACACTGAAAACAATTAAAGAAAAGATTCAATATATATAAATTTTATGATTCATATTACTTATTTTACATCTTTCATTTTCAACAATCTGTTATTCATTTTGGCTATATTATGACATTATTGTGTTCAGGGGCGGACCCATGCTTAGACAAGTCCGGGCAAGTGCCGGGGCTTGATTTTAAAAAAACGCAAAATTTTGTGTATTTTTAGTTATTTTTTAGTGAAAAATGAGTTTTTAGTGGATTTTAGCGGGTTTGTGCCCGAGCTTGATCTCAACCTCAGTGCCCAGGCTTAATTGTGCTCGGACTTAAAAAGCTTCTGGATCCGCCCCTGATTGTGTTCATCTATTCGCTGATATTAAGAATGTTAAAAATAAACACAAAAACTGCACACAACACACACAAATTATTATCGATTTTCTTTTTAGGAAATATTATTATCAAAATTAATAGTGATTACTTATTTAACATTAAGCAAATTAACAAATTAAATGTATTAATGTTTTTTTTTTGAAATAAATGAAGAGCGTCCACCACTTCGTTTTTATAACAAAAACGAAGTTTACATCCAACATAGAACCCTCACATGACATCAATTAGCGACATCAAGGTATCGACATATTCCGCATTTGTCAACAAGACATATTGTACCTCTATCAACTGTCATCAACGTTGCTTAGCCAGTCGTCGCACTCGAACTAAAACGAAATTTGTCCTAAAATCGCTCGGTTATATCTCTGCGTCACAATCCTAGATCACACCTCTTAAGGGATTTAGGGACTTTCTATGTCAGAATTGGATAGAAAGGATTTAGGAATGTAGCAGCAGATCTGATTTTGGGATGATAGGAATTAAGTGAAATCCCACGATGGCAATGGACAGTGAGAAAACAATTAATGCTTCAATGCCTATGGGCTTTCACTCAAAAAAAAAAAAAAAAAAATCGGCAGTGATTAGCGAAGAAAACCGGCCCCACAAGACATTCGAGAAAACAAGCGAAGAAGACGGTACCTTTCTAGACTAGTACAACTTTAACTAGTGCACGTTCAAAAAAGTCACCTAATGAAGAAATTCACTCTCTTCCAGTTCTAGTAAAACTGTAAAAGAACAAATATATGAAGTAATAATCATTACCAGAATAAAAAATTATAGATCCCAAATTTTTTAACCAAGCTGAAGTGCTACGAAAAACTAAAATTTTAGTTAAAATGATTATTTAGATGATCCAGTTTTAGTTTAACTATAATTTTATTTGTAGACATTTTATGTTTTTTCCTACTACTTCAGCTTGGTTAAAAATTTTGGGGTCGATCTCTTGTAATTTTCTTGTTTGCAAATTTGTTTTTGATAAACGTAGAAGTTAAAATTAAACCTCTGAAGATCGAAATTTGAATTCTAGGGGCAATGGAGCATGCACATTTTTAAGAAAAGAAACTAAAATAGTTGGTGTAATTAATATTTCAAAAATCGACCATCATAATTCAGAATAGATTAATCGTCTGGTTAGTAGTCGATGGTTAAACAATCACGTATATCATTTTTCAGATAAAAATGATTAGTCCGTCACAAAAAATAATTAACCGTCTGTCAAATTGGTTCATCGGCCACCAAACTTGAAAGATTAATTAGCCAAATAAATTTTCAAATTGATTAAAATATAATAAATATGTGAATATAATATTTTAAAAATTACTAAATATTATGAATTCATATATTTAAAATTTTATTTATTATTTCTTAAATTAAATTAGTTAATATTTTATTCTTAAATACGTAAGTAAAATTTTTTTTTGTACTGAATTATTAATATTTTTATATATTAAAATATGAACGACAAATTATCTGAAAAAATTTGATTAATCGACCGTACAACAATTAGATGTTTGACGGTACCCCTCCACACATCGAGCGCATTCAGTTTTTTATAACACTAACACTCGTAATATAAAAACAGCATGCTTCATAGGAACATAAATATAACTATGAATCGGTCGCTTTAATGATTTTTTTCTCTTTTAAAATAAGAGCAAAGCTATTGTACTTTGTAAAGCATGCGCTTTGTGATTTTGAGTTGTTGGATTTTGGACTCTATGCAATAAAAGTAATTTTAACAAGAAATCCAACGGCTCATAATCACAAAGCGCATGCTATGCAAAGTACAATAGCTTTGCTCTTAAAATAAATATAATTAAGAAATTTGCGACCTTTCTAAATGTTAAAATTCGCTTAATATCTTCTAGCTAGTCTTAATCGAAATTTTACATTTATTAAATGACAAACTTGGTTATATTTTGTGTTCCTATTGTTCAGAAAATGCTCTAAATGAATCGAAATTTTAATTTCCAAGTTTTCGCACATTGTTTTCCTTTTAGTCAAACTAATATATTACTTCTATCAATTGATTAATTATTAAATCCCGATAAAAAAAATAAAACATTGTCGAAGACAACTAATTTAATGATAATTTTATAAGAACTTACATTAATTTTTATATTTATTATTTTTAACATACATCTTACCAAACTTGAACTGGTGTCTCTTCGTCGAGGGATCCTTGATGAGATTTATAAGGGTTAGATACATTAATGAGTGTATTATTTGATTGTGCATTAATGATTTAAATAATTGAATAAATGATGTATTTTTCTCTTCTTAAATTATACGGAGAAGAAAATAAATTAAATCTTAAAAACAGAAAGTGTTATTCACTGATTATGAGTACGTGTATCTAAATCTGTGCTAAACCGTTCTCAATTTGTGATAAATTAGTCTTGAAATATTCTTAAATCTGTACGGTCAAATAGAAAATGCATCTCGTGTTAGTGCTCATGAGCTTAGATTACGCTCTCAAGTGGACTATATGATCTCTATGATTCTATATTTATATGAAATTAATCTTGTGCAGTCCGCATGAAATTTAACTTGCGGCGTTGCTTATTCTGGGTCCACTCAAATTTTCTATTTTTTTCTTTTGTTTAAACCAGTGGACCGTCCCCTAGACCGCCAACCGGTTTTCTTAAATCTGAAACCAGCGGCTGTTTCCTGTCTGCAACTCTTCTCATGTTTCAAAATTAATTTGCACGCCAGTACTCATCGAAGCCGTCAAACATTAAATCGTACGGTTGAAAGTTAAGATAAGCTCTTAACTGATTTCACAACAGAGGGATGCCACTACATGCTTTCACCTGTTTTCGAACTCAGCGCTTTCAAAACCAGAACTCGAAGCAATTCAGGAATTCCGTGGCAATATGTAATGAATCTTTCGTATGGCGGACAACTGACAAATGATCTGCACTGTAATCTTAATCAGTATCGATGAAAACAGTGAAACACACCGTACAAATAATTTGGTCAAATCCATAGAAAATCTGAAAACTATAAATCCAGTGTCCGCCCCTCTGTGGGCGCCTTTTCTATCGTATCTCTACTTCTTCTCTCCGCCAACAAAACAAAACCCAAACCAAGGCGCGAGCACACGAAGTCACGAACGGTATGCTCTGTGGGCGCTTCTCTCTCTCTCTCTCTTTCTCTCTCCTAATCCCCCCTTAATCTTTCTCTTTCTTCCCCAAGTTTCAAAACACAATTCCATTCTTCTTTCTATTCTCCACCTTTTATTTGACGAAACAAGTTGGCACCGATGGAACGAGGCGATAACATCAACATTGGTATACCCGCTCCAAACATGAACTCCGCTGCAATGCTCGGTTTAGATATGCAACTCAACTCCCACGCGCACCCCCCTTCTCATCTCCAGTTTCATCCTCATCATGTGGACCCCAACGCTCAGTCCCACCATGGCCTCGTCCGACACCACTCCTCCCCTTCCCCTGTTCCTAATTACTCCCCGTACGGCGCTTCCATTGCCCGGGCCCGCCAGGTCACGCCTCTGTCCCAGCATGTGCCAGACCCTGACGATCCTGATGTAATTTCGAAGCGGCCTGGTGCCGGGTCCGGTTCCAACCAGGCTTGTCCCTGGGGTAGAATGAAGTGGACTGAAGGCATGGTACGACTACTGATTGGTGAGGTGTATGGTGTCGGAGATGACGGTGGAGGTATTGATGGAGCTGAGCATCATGCCGCGTCGTCTAAAGGCGCTAACCGGGCTGGCGGTGCAGCTAAGGGTAAGTGGAAGAGTGTTTCCAAAGCCATGATGGATAAGGGGTACAGCGTGTCACCGCAACAGTGTGAAGATAAGTTTAACGACCTCAATAAGCGGTACAAGCGTGTGATTGATTTGTTGGGTAAAGGTACTGCTTGCCGGGTGGTCGAAACCCCGACTTTGCTTGACTCTATGGATCACCTCCCGCCTAAGGCCAAGGAAGAGGCAAGAAAACTTCTCAGTTCGAAGCATCTATTCTTCCCTGAGATGTGCGCGTACCACAATGCTAGTGCACAACCATGTACTGGCAATTCTTCTCAGCATCCGACCAATTCTCAGGTAAATGTTCAATCAGACCAACAACAGTGCGTGCACCATCAGTCAACCGGTGGTGCTGAACCGGCACGGTACCTACAAGCTAATAATCATCCAAAGCACAATGGTCATGCTGCTGGTCGCTCTGATGAAGAAGAAGATAACAACATGAGCGATAATGAGAGTAATGATTCATCAAATAAAGAGGATGGAGGATATGACAGTGATTATTACCAAGGTGGTGAAGGCGGTGTTGCAAAGAAACCGAGAATTGCTAAGCATGCGGCGAACTCACCACCACTCTCTCTATCCCTTTCCTCTACTTCCGGTGGCAGTACAGCAGTAGTACAGCTAAAGAATGAGTTGACAGGTGTGGTGGCAAATGGAGGAGAAGGTGCGAAACAGTGGATGAAGCGGCGCTCTGCTGAGTTGGAAGAACAGAGAATCGGGTACCAATGTCGGGCTTATCAGTTGGAGAGACAGCGGTTCAAATGGCTCCGGTACAGTACAAACAAGGAGAGAGAGATGGAGAAGATGCGGCTGCATAACGACAGGCTAAGGCTAGAAAACGAGAGAATGCTACTGTTAATTCGTCAAAAGGAAATCGAATTGTACGGCTCGGAGAATAATGGTATCGGTACTGGTGCACCGGCAGCTTCTTCAACCGAGCAGCTACAGCTCCAGCCACCACCATACATCCAGAAGTGAAGTGAACACTGCCATTCGTTCATGTCCATTTTGAGTGGCTTTTGTAGGTAGATGTTTGTTGGAAGTTTCATAATTTTGAAACAGGTATCAAGTTTAGGTTCAGGTGCTTTGTCTAACTTCTGTGAAATAGAGAGTTGCATGGAAAATTACTCATCTGTTTTTTCTTAAAACTTTTCTGTGTGGATTTTTATATATTTGGAATTTGAGTTGTTTGGTTGTACATTTTCATTTAATTAATTGGGTATATAGGGTCTGCTTGAAGCTAACTAGCTAACAGCATATTAGATGCAATTTCAATGGATATTGAGATGGTCCATAGTGGTTTTGGTTCTCTTTTTTTCTATTCTTTTATTTGTAATAAAGGGGTGGTTTTGCGGGGATTGCATTTATTCTTTCACTTGTGTTTTATCATTTGGCATGAAGTCTTAAAATATTGTTGTATATCACAGTGCGGTTGTACAGCTACTTGACTGCTTTCCCCTCCTTTTCGTTTGTTTCTTTTCTGTGTCAATAATTTTGGTGACAAGTTAAATAGCATGTGTCATAGTTTGATAGGCTAGAAATGTGCACATATATGGTTGAACTGCTTGAGACAAATGCTGATTCTGGCAAAGGTTGCCTCAAATAAGATAGGATTCGGGTTTTCAAATTACTCAGCTTATAATTAAGTCTATAGTCTCGAATCAAGTTTTTAATAACGGAGTTTACACTTAATTAATTTGGTTAAATCGTGTAACTGTGTTTCATACTCATTTCATATCATATGATTTCACGTTAAGTATTTCTAAAAAATGAACTTTAAAGGGTCTTTTGACATTTAATCATTTTAACCGGCATTAAATACTTAAAAAATGTTTTATCTAAGAGCAGTTAAACGTGGTGTAGATTTGATTGGTGTGTTATGTATTCCGAATTTTTTTAAAAAGACCCAAGATGAACAAATTTGAATATTTATTATTGAAAAAAATGAAATTCATACATACTTTTGTAAGTACAGTATAAATTCTGTAAAAGATTCTGTATTTTTTATGATGTAATAATGTAGGAGTGAATGGTATTTAAGATCTAAGCCCTTATTGTTATATAAATTTTAATAATAATATTAAGGGGAGGATTTAAATGCCTTTATTTTTTTTCGGCCTTCACATGTTGTCTTCAAATCCACACTATTTATAATTAATAATACTTTTTAGGCCTTCAAATTTAGACCACTAATTATTTGATGAATGATGTCAATTTGAAGGTACAATAGAAGCACAAAAATGAAGTCATTTGAATATTAATATTAATATTAATATTATTGCTTATCTATTATTACTATCCTTTTATCCAGAAATTGTAAGTATAAAAATTCATTACCTGGTGTTGGCAAACAGAGAAAAAAAAATTCTAAAGTTACCCTTGTTAACATTTAACAATTTTCCACAAAAAAATTTAACATTACTTTAATTTCATTTAAACATTAAGTCGTTAACATACCATAAAGTGTTAAATATTTTTTAAAAACTTGAGTTGAATACTCTTAAAATTTCGATCGAACTCTTACCTAAACAATCATTAATGAAATACTCGTATTTTATTTTTAAGAAAATAATTAAATCATGTGCATCTGAGGCGCCTTGGCGCAACGGTAAAATTGTTGCCGTGTGACGAAGAAGTCACGAGTTCGAGTCGCGAAAATAGTCTCTTGTAGAAATACAGAAAAAAAACTACGTACAATGATTCTAGAATGATTCGGATATCCGCAAGCGGGAGCTACGTGCACTGGCTGCTCTTTTCATCTGCATCTGTGTCAAACTAACCCGATCCGATTAATGTATATATACGCGGTTTTAGTATACATACGTAAAATCAAGTTGGTACTGATGTTATATGTTGGCGAGTTTAAAGTTTTTATTGAGCCATTTGTGTTAATTTGTTACTGTAATTACGGAAATAATATTCCAAAGTAATATACAGTTTCACTTTGTTGGATGAACTATATATGCTCTATTTTATGCTCTTGAATGAAGTGCAGTTTAGTGAGCACAACCTGCGCCAATTGCACAAGTAGGAATTTAATTTGCCATATCAAGTTACCAACATTGAATTTGTCAATTTTCTTAATTTGTTGCTCTGTGAGATGATTTCATATAAACTTTTCCTCTCATGAATTTATGCTACAGATGACGTCTGATGTGAAACCATGACCATCTCAAAGCAAAAAAAAAAAAGACAGCTGTAACCAGTACAGTTGACACTTGACAAAGGACTGCTATGGACGTTATGTTAATTGTTATGCTCTGTTTTTGTATTATTAAATATTTAAATATCAATTTTGATATATATGATTCCAGTTTAGATCAGTCTGCTTACGACCACAATTACTTAACCACGAGGTCGAAGCTGGAAAACAGGAAAAGAGAAAGTTATCACAAAATTGGGCCAGGTTCAAAGAAGCAACAAATACTCGTAATAAACTAGCCCAATAGACTTCACTTAACGGCATCCGTGCTGAATAGTCGAATCGCCAGTTCGCCACGCAAGAGATGCAATGATGCATCACGGTCACGGCGCTAAAAAATAGACGGCGGTAAGACGGATACAGACGGCAAAGTCACAGAAGAGACGAGTAGATTGTCCATTTGTCCCTGTCGAGTACTGATAGCCGCCTGAAAAGAAAATAAAAAAGAGGGAACACACCCGAAGAAAGTGAGGTTGGCCTCAGCTGCTCATTCCGTCCGTTGGATCGACAGTTGATGCGACGGCGACGCGATGCGATGCGACAGAGTGGGGTTGGGGTGGCAGATGATGAAATGGGCCAAGGCGGCGGGGAGAGAAGGAGAGGGACTAGGGGTGCGAATCCCTCGCGCAATGCTGATCGGCGCCGTGGGGGCATTCGCTAAGACTGTTACGGCGCTGTTAAATCGCACCACTGTGTACAACGCCGAGACGCTGCTCCGCCTCGTCTCCTCCCGTCCACGTGGCACGCCTCTTCTCACTGTCAGCAATCACATGTCCACGTAACCCTCTCTCTCTCTCTTTCTCTCTCTGTTAAATTGTTGTATTATCGTCTTTGATTTGATTGAAAATGTGACTATCGATTTATGTAACTAACCTTTTATTGCTTGCTGGTGTTGTCGGATAGTGAGTTTGTATGGGCAGTCAACTGATTAGAGGTTAAAGTAGATCATGGTAAGTATGAAATTCTTTCAATACCTTTGGTAGGTTCTCAGGAAATTAGATCCTGTTACCAAATAATGGAGGGGGCATCCCCTTTTCTTACTCTCTCTATTTTTGAATTACTCGAGCAGCATATGTAGCATGGGAGGTTAAGTTTATGTAATCGTGCAGTATTCATCATCGGCCTTTTGTTGAAATGTAGCTTCCAGTTTGATGAATGTCCTTCCTAGTGTTCCTACTAGCTATTTAACTTCCTCTTTTACTAGTATTAGTTTTTTTAAGCATTGAGAAAGGCGCCCAACTCTAATGAGTAGAATTAGACTTTATTTGATTTAACATGAGATCAGATCAATTTCATCTTTTTCTGTCCATTTCTATTAAACTTGGTTTAATGGTTTCTCCGTACATCCCGAAACGTGCAGTATGCTTTAGAACCCTAAGAAGGTTGTATTCTGAGCAAATTTGATGATTTATATGGTATCATTTGAACAGAAGTAAACTAGTATTTGTTGCCTGTATATGAAAATTTAACAAATAATAAAACAGGTTGGATGATCCACTGATGTGGGGTTTCAAGGGATTTCCTACAATGGATGCCAGGCTGCAGAGGTGGGTCCTTGCTGCGGAGGATATATGCTTCAAAAACTCTGTCTTATCCTATCTCTTTGGGCTCGGTCTCTTTCTTCAAATCTTATTTCCTGTATTTTATATTAGAGAAATACTTATCTTTGTAACATATCGGCCTAAATTCTGGAGAATTGTCAGTTCCCGTGTTAGTTGTTTATGTAGAGATGAAAGTATTGTAGCTGCACAGAGGGGTTGGGAGGTTTGGTTTTTATAACTGTTATTTCCTTTCTCCTGTGGGGGCAATGATACTTTATTTATCTTCTTTTAACTGGGTTATTCCTGATCTGCATTTAATTTTTTTTAATTGATGCAGGGAAATGTATTCCGATAACAAGAGGTGGAGGCATATATCAACAACAGATGCATGTGGCTCTTCAGATCTTGAGCAGAGGCAAATGGGTATAAATGCCATTCCTTTTGATTTTTGTTTCTTTTTCTTATTTTTTTTCCTTTCTTAGTCTTTTGGCAAGATATGTTTCTACGTTGAAGTTCCTATTTTTCAGGCACAAATGTGCAAATCTCTTACAATTCCCATCCCACTCCATGCCTCAAAGATAACAAGAAAATGAAATGAACACCCTGTAAAGAGGGATGAAAAGAATGTTACAAGGATGGAAAAAATGTTGGCAACATGTACTACAACATAGTGCAGAATTATCTCTTTAGAATGTAGTTGATTCCAAGAATTTCAATTCTGGCCCATATCTAATGGTATCAGTTAAGATTACTGGTTTCCAAAGTATTGGTTGCTTGCGCAAATAATCCAGAATCAAGTCCTGTAGTACCCTCCTCCCCCAGGTCATTTGGAGTGGATTATTCCTCAATTTTTAATATTTGTCCGGTTGTGCTTAAATTTTCCTTGTCCTAGAATGTAAAAGACTGCCAAAGAATTCTAAACAAGTATAGTATATTCATAAAAATTGAAATCACAAATAGTTTTTGTTTATTTTGCTGCAGTTGCATAGTTTTCCCGAAGGAAAAGTATCACAAGAGAGAGGACCAATCAGGCGTCTGAAATGGGGTACTGCTAGTCTTATTGTGAGATCACCTGTTACCCCAATTGTCCTACCTATTTTTCACTCTGGTTTTGAAAAGGTAATTTTTAACTTTAAAATTAAGCTTTTACATGAAGCCTTTTGGAAAACAGTCTATAATCTATGTTTGTAAATGGTATTCTGTACTCGCAACCAATATCCAAAATTGGCAGAATGTTGTTCTTCACACAAATCATCTGTTGCCACATGCGAAGCTGTATGTCGGTTCAACAGAGCATCAAATATAAGGCGATTAAAAAATAGTTCTTCATCCTATCTTGAAACTGTTTATTGTTCATTAATTTTTAATTCAGCCAAAGAATATTTCAGTATCTTACATATGGCATCTGAAAGTTTTGTCTTTTCGATTACCCGAGTTCGACAAAGAGAATGCTTCTGTCTCATCTTATCCGCGATTCTTTGAGTTTCATCGCAGTTTGTATGATTGCTTCACCGAACCCATTTACCTATATACTAACACGTGATTTTTAGTTCTATATTAAGCACCTGTTTTTCGAAAGGGTCAGGTTTCTCACATTTTTCTTCTAGCTGTCATTTGTAATTTCATTTATGTATGGATATTCCTCCGTATGCAACCTGTCATATAAACCCCTAGCACATTTTCGCCATTTTCAATTGTGACATCTGCATGTACAGCAAGACTGTTGGGTCAGTTACGAAAAAGTCTCAACCATGAGGTCAGTAGGAATGACCAAAGTGTTCATAGCTAAATGCATGGTTTACTACTCCGCCAAGTTCAAGTCAACTCTGTTGAGAGTCAGATTGAATTCAGATCGAGGCACCTGAGTTCTGATCAAGTTCCTGAATACGATTTGCATCAGAAACCAGCTCAAGTTGGCCAATTATGACAGTCAACTATTTTACTGCTAGTTTCAGTTTTAACTGAATCTGTCATAAATTAGACAATATTCACAACTTTAATTTTGTTTTCAAAATTATATACAATGTGAGAATATCAGATTCAGTTCATTTTTTTGTTAGAAAAATTTGATTAAAATATAACTTATATGATCCCTTTGGCTTATTCAATTGGATTGGGGTTAGATCGTCCAACTTATTTTTCAAATGTTAATACTGTACTATACAAGTGAATCATATTAGTTGAGCTCTTTTATTTTTTGATCTATTGATCACCATTGGGTTTTTTTTCCACCAGATTAGAAATACTTTGTATGAAAACTAAAAGGTTCATATTGTTGTTTTTTCTTATCCATCGAAGATGAGCTAGTTCTGATCCCAAAATTCCCAATTGTAAAAAATCTGGCTAGATTAAATCATATACTATGTAGAAATCAACATCTAAACTTGCTGGCTTGACTGCTTGACTTTGGTTCAGTCTGGGCTTCCAAAAATAAGCAGCTCACTAGAGTTGAGATGTTGGGACCAAATGTACTCCCTTTTTTTTTTTTTTTTTTGACATGGTGTTTTTATTTATTTGAGTTTTCTCTAGAACCATAGGAGTTTAATGGCCTTGCCACCTATGGTTAGCCCAGAAAAGAAATTCAAATAGATAAAAGGGCCCACAAGGGGCATCTGAAAAGAATTATATGCTTGGTTAATAGGGGAACCATACTGGAGAACTATTTTTCTCCTCTCTCTGCGGAGCTTTGATCTGGACTGTCGGATTAAATTTCAACTGTCCTGATTTAATAATATCAAACCCCCCTGCATCCTATCGTGTCCGTCAGCTGATGAGATTTAATCCGACGGTCCAGATCAAAGCTCTGCAAATAGAGGAGAAAAAAAGTTCTCCAGAGGATAAGGGCGAGGTTAATAGGTGCCCTTATATAAAAAAGGAACAAAGGAAGAAAAAAAACAGAATCAGTCCAGGAAAGGAACACAGAGAACACCCATAGTACAGTTACAAATTTTGCCAAGGGTTTTGTTTAGTTGTCCAGTACCATATTGAACAATACAACAGTGGATGCACTCATTGTTGCCTGAATATCTCCCTTACAGGTGAAATTGCTGCCATTAATATACTGTTGTGTTGTCATTTTTTTGTGATTCAAAATATTTGTTTTTGCTGCAGGTTATGCCAGAAAAGCGGTTCCTTTTCTGGAAAAGGCCACTAGTACCCCTTTGCAACAAAGAAATAAGGATAATTGTGGGTGAGCCCCTACATTTTGATATTCATTCCTTGAAACAAACTGCACTCTCTGTATCACAGAAAGAGGAAGACAACCAAAAGCTTAGGGGGTGGCCCACTCTTCAGCCAGATGGGCTACAGGAGGTACCACAGAGATGGCTATACCGCACCATTTCACATAAGATCCAATGTGCCATGGAGAAATTAAGAACTCGCATTTAGCATTTATTTTCTCTGTTTATTAGCATTTCTTTTAGTCCTTATTTTTTCATTGGTGGTTGCAGCTTCAATTACATATGCTCTTCTTATATCCTATTCCATAGATATCCATCTTTAGTCTTCCGACTATATCGCCATTTTATCCATTGAAAAATGTGTACAATCAAAAAATAATAATATCCGTTTCAAACAACTGAAATCTTTAAAGACAAAAATAGGAGATTGTATTAGATTGTCCTCTTCCTTTGGGACATTGGAATAGACAGATGTAGATGAAACATGCAGTACAAATAAAGAAATAATATGGCCCACTATTTATGGGGGCCACGACCGCTAAGTAGTCAAAGTCTCACGTCTTATGTTATGATTATGAGTTAGACTATGATACTTATTAGAAGATGCTTATTAGAAGATGCGTGATTTTGTTATTATCAATATTTTTTTATATAAAAAACTGTTTCGTCATTATTTATGTTTTTTTTGTAAAAAAAAATAAGACAAAATAAATGTGGGAAAATAAAAAAAAATGATGAAGAATGTGGGTGTTGTTCTTTTTTTACCTGAGGGATTTGAGCTAGCTCCAACTGATCGTGTTTCTTCTAAGTTGAAAGAAAGAAAAAATAGGAAATTTATCTTTTCAGAGTTATCGTCCTGATAAAAAAAATATTCTTGTTATAGGTCTCGTTCCTGGTAAGAAATATAGGGAAATTGTCTTTCCTATTCTTTCTCCTAACCCTTCGACAAAGAAAGACATTCACTTCTTAAAATATCCTATATATGTAGGTGGAAACAAAGGAAGGGATCAGATTTATCCTGATGGTAACAAGAGTAACAATACAGTATATAATGCTACATCAGCAGGTATAGTAAGCAAAATAGCACGTAAAGAAAAAGGTGGATATGAAATAACCATAGTTGATACATTAGATGGACATCAATCGGTTGATGTTATACCTTCGGGACCAGAACTTCTTGTTTCAGAGGATTCATCCATCAAGCTTGATCAACCATTAACAAGCAATCCAAATATAAGAGGTTTTGGTCAGGGAGATGCAGTGAAAATATTGTACACTTGAACAGTGAAAACACTGTTTCTTAACACCGTAGATTTTACGGTGTCAAACCATCAAAAAATGAGACATAGTAAATTTAAGCATGAAATTATATTGCATTTACAATCATATTTTAAATTTTAAAATGCAAATGAGTGATCTGAATTGTTCAAAATGTTGTTTATATTGAAATCTATTTGAAAATCAAAATTTTTATTTCTTAGAATTTTTATTATTTTATCGAATGAGTAGAAAATTAGTTAAATTGAAGATTTGTACATCATTAGATTACTTAATTTTCTATCTATTCATAAAATAGTAAAAAAATATATATATATAAAATTTTGATTTTCAATTTGATTTAATATGAACAATATTTTTAATAGTTCGGATTTTCCATTTATATTTTGAAATTCAAGATATGATCGTAAGCACGGTAGAGCTCGTGCTTAAGTAAGTACAGTCGAACTCATAATTTATAATTTATTCATAATTTGTTTCTTCTAAAGTGATACGGTATCGGATTCACATCACCTACTTTTCTTTGAAGAAAAGTAGGACTCTATTATTGAAATCTCATCCGTTGAAATCTAAGTAACGAATGAGATTTTTTACAATCAGCCCCCTCAGTCAAATCTTTGAGCGATCTGATCCGTCTAATTTTAATTGGACGGTCTTGATCGTAATAATAGAGCCCTCCTTTTTGCTCAAAATAATAGCAGATTCGGACTCTACGGTATCTGCCTATCTGGTAGTACTATTATTTAGACCCTTCCAATAAATAATTGAATCTAATATTTTCGGTAAAATATTTTAATTGAAAACTCAAATAAAATAATTTAGCATATATCTTGACTTAACAACTTCTTGCTTTCATACTTTTTAGCTTCTTTCTTACATTTTTTTTTTGTTTTACTTAAAATCTAAACAAAATTTTACAAGAAATATGTTAAATTCAAAATTTAATTTTTCAAATTGACAAATTCGAAATATTGCTTGACACAACATGTGGCGCATCTAAATGATTATCAATACTAATTTGAATCAAGTGTTCAGTTAATAGTACACCTGACCATAAGGGAGATAAATTGTGCCTACTTCTAGAGTTTTTATATTTATACTTAATTATTTGTTTCCACAAACCATTTACTTGGATTATCTTTATACCTCACTAATCATTTTTCTATCATAGTTATTCATAATTTCTAAATATATTAATCCTAAGCCTCTATTATTTTTACTCCTATAGACTTTCTTTCAAGCTACTAAAGTCATTTTCTTTTTACTAGTTTCTCCCTGCATAAATATTTTTCTTATATGATCAATCTTGTATCTAACCATCTTTGATATTCAAAAAATAGACATCAAGTATAAAGAAATATATGATAAAATTGAGTTTATCATCACTACTCTGCCTCCTAATGTAGTAATGCACTCTGGCAACCTTGTAATTTATTTTCTATCAAAAAATTCAGATCTTTTTTGTTATTTTTTTTTTTGGGTTAAGCGTACATCTCAATAAAGGGAAAGTTCCTAAAGAGTAACCATTTGTTACAGTATACTGTTCATATTTATTAAAATTAATTTTTAAACCTGAAATGTCCTGAATGCAATTAAAATTCATTTCAGAGTTTCAATATATTTACCATCAGCTTCTAAAAAATTAATGTATCATCTGCGAAGTGGAAATTTAGTATTGATACCACTTCACTAAAATTATCTAATCCTTTTAATATACCTTGTTTTCTAGCCTTATCTAAAAATTTATGCAAAATGTCAGCAGTCAAATTAAAAAGTAGAGGTGATTTGGATCACCTTGCCTCACACCTTTTACATCTAAAATATTCATCTAATTGAACTTTAAAATTAATATAGGTCTTACTACTATGGAGAACTTTCATGATCCAGATAGTTCATGTAATATCAAAACATATTCCTAACAATTCTTTTTAAATTCCAATTAATTCGATCAAAAGCTTCCACAAAATTTATGTTGAGTAGAACACCTTTAATACTTTTTTTTTTGTATAATGTAATACTTCATGAGCTACTATTACGTTATTCATAATGTATCTATCTTTTATATAAATTGTTTTTAATTGATCTATCAGTCTTTCCATTTACTTAGCTACTATTAGCCAATAATTTGATAATAGTTTTAACACTACAATAAATTAAGCTAATAGGCCTATAATTTTTAACAGTGTTTACATCTTTCTTCTTGGAATTAAAGTAATAGCTGCAAGACAAATTCTAATAATTCAAGACATTGAAAATAAAAAGAATTTAACTAATATAATGACATCATTTTTATGGTATCCCACAATGCTCTGTAGAAAGCAAACGAAAACCATCGGATACTGACGTCTTATTAGGATTGCATGAAAAAAATAAATTTTCTAATTTCCTCTTTAGTAGAAGGTCTAGTAAGATCTAATCTACCTTATTCATCAAAATTGTAACAATCATCTAAAAAATGAGGGTCTAGTTCTATTGTCCTAATTACTTCTGTTTCCATTAAATCTCTATAAAAGAGGAATAAGTCTTTTTATTTTTTTTATCATATTCTAATTCATTGTCTATTTATAAAGAAAAATATATAATTTTTCTTCCTTCTACCTGAATTTGTTGAATGAAAATCTAGTATTTTGATCTCCTTCTAAGCATCATATTAGTTCGACTCTTTGTTGCTAATATGTTTTCTCATCATCATATTTTTTTTCTAAACATAAGTGACTATCTTTTAATAAATTTATCTCATAATTCTCCAAATCTTGTTCTTCTGGTCTAATTTCAAGTCTGGATATATTTTCAGAGAGTTATTTTTCGGATTTATTTTCAAATATGTGTGTAACTTAAGGAGAATTAAACTTTTACCTAATATCCTGTTTACCCAAAGAACATAATTTATGTCAGCTGCATTTATTAATTTGCAAATCAAATCTAACTAATCCATCAGAAGTCTAGGTCTTTTAAAATAATTTCTCAACAGCGACTTTAAAAAAATTACCGTATATATTAATATATATAGAACCAACAATGATGTTTTCTCCATGTATAACACATACATAATGAATCAATGGTTCATGACTTCATGTCAATGGGAGCTGGGAGACTCAAAAGGCTGCGAACCAATTTTGTGTTCAATTTTTTTTTCAATCATTTGATTGCGTTAAGATATCTTTTAAAGAATTACGTCAGAATTTGTACTTTTTCAACTAAAAATACGGATTTTAACACAATCGAACGGTTAATTCGCAACCCTTTGAATCTCCCTCACTTCCAATTTCAATTATGTTTTCTCCATGTATAACATATTAACACATACATAATGGATCAATGATGCAAACTTCAATTATTGAGCGTTTTTTTTTACATTTTGACCGCAAACACAATTTTACATGAACTGATGATTTTTCTTTCTCAAATAACCATGATTATTTATTGAACACTGCACTTTATCTTGCTTTACTAAAAACTATCTTGTTTGACAAATTAAGGAATAACACTATAGTGGTAAAAGTATAATAATTTTTAGAATAGTGTCATTTTGAAAGAATTGTAAAAGAAGGATATTATTGACTATTCAGTGTTGTTTGACACTTGTCATTTGAAATAGTTGAAGTGTTGATAATTATGATATTATAATGAATAATAATATAATAGTAACAAATAAGTACAGTAATTATTATAATAGTAATAATAATAATAATAAAATAATAACAATAATAATGATGAAATATTATAATATTAATAAATAATAATAATAAATAAATAAAATAATAATAATAAATAATAATAATGATGAAATATTATAATACTAATAATTAATAAGAATAAGAATAAATAATAAAATAATAAGAATAATAATAATAAATAAGAATAATAGAATAATAATAATAATAATCATATATAATAATAAAATAATAAATAATAATATTAATAAAATATATGTGTTATTTTCAGAAATAATAAAATTAAATAATAAACATGATCATATAATATAATAAAATATTATTAATTACTAAATATAATACAACGCAATCAAATACTAATTGCTACTCTACAATTGCTAAATCGCTATACCACGTATCAATTGGTTTAGTGAAATAACATTTTTTTGGACTATTTCAAAAAATCTAAATCAATATTTGACAATTGTTTGGAATAGAATAACACTATATTTCAATAAATCAAGAGCGCCAAACGAACCTTAAGTGTTTATCTAATCTTCAAGTTACTTAGTTACATCAACAAACACCATAAAATTCTTGACGTTGGAGTTAAGAACGCACATTACAAAATTGCCACGCAGCCAATATGCCATTTCGGTTCTTCCAAATTCCATAACTTGTTCAGGACTTAGCATTCGAATCGACTACACGGAATACGTCACGGAGGATCAAACCTCCGACTGGTTCGCAGTTGTGTGTCGCCAGCCCAAACCAATGCACAGTTTGAAGTCGCGATCAGAGATTAGAGAACATGGCGGTGGCAGCTGCTCACTCGTCGGGAGCACGGCATTTGTCTCTTTTTATATCCAACTATTTCCTTTTTGGTGTTATGCAAGGGATGCATTTAATAGATGGTACGTGGCACGTGTTTAAGTACTCAAGTGTCGGCTTCTAATGATGAATTGAAATTTGAAATGAGTTTGTTTAAGTTTTGAACGGTGTTTAGAATAAAGATGATTGATGTTGTTGGGTAATGGTCCTAATAGTGATGGTTATATGGCATTTTTATTGGATTTTTATTTTTATCATATCATATTTATATATAAAATTAGATTTCATGAATTTTCGTTTGGCATGAATTTATATTGGATATGTCATTTACTAAAATTATTATTAGTTTTCTAACTTCCCTTCGAATTAAAAATTCAACTAATATTAAATTTTCTAAAATTTCATTAGTTCTATGTAATATGAAATTATATATACACAATATGAATTTAAGTGCATATAGTATGAAAATATATACATCATAAGATTTTATATGGTTGATATGCATTGATAAGTCCCATTAAAATATACTCAAACATAGGATTATCATTGATAATTATGTTAGTTTCGTAGATTTTAGAAGTAATGTAGGTTAAATATATTAGTTTTTGTAGGAGTTTAAGATATTGTTCTACTTTTGTGTAATTTTAATACAGAAATTAAGGATGGTGTTGGATTTCGTTCAACTTATTTGACAATTTGCAAAACTAACATTGGACTAACCATTGCACAAGTTTTAGTTATGTGTATGTAGATCATACATGTGCAATTGATCATTGGTGAGGTTTGGAACAAGTTAAACAAATCAAAACAAGCACAATGATGTAAGAAGCCAACAAAATAGAGCAAAACTGAATCATTTGTTAACATAATGCATGAAAAGGCGTTACAATGAATTGAAAAACGTTATAACGATATGCTAAAGCATTATAGCAAGTTCCTGAAAGTTGGGGTGTAGAAGTAAGATGGCTAGAGCTCAATAAATCGACTAAGTAAAAAAAATTCGAGGTCCCTTACCGTAACACATGAAGACGTATAAAACTGTTTGTCTGAGGGACTAAATGAATATGCTATATTTGTATAGAACTGTTTGTCTTAGGGAGTACCACATTATTTGAGACAATGAATTTGTTGTGCATTTGTATTCACCAACAAACATCCAAGTACTTAGCAATTAAACACATCAATACATCTATCGTATCTGACTTAGCAATTAAACACATAAATACATTCAAGTACTTAGCAATGAAACACACCACAAGCAAGAAACAACCAAATAAAAAAAGAGACATCAAGTTAGCAGCTAATTGAATTTGATCTACCTATCTGACTGTATTCAACCAAACTAATTGAATATAACTTCAGAAACCCCTTAATACAAGGAAAGAAACCTATATTTCAATCCCCATCTGACACAATTAGATAAGAACACAAGCAGAATCCAATATTAATTGTCCAAAAACAAAAAAAATAAAAGCCAACACGCTCAAGTATATTATTAAAATGAAAAAGGATCGTAAATTCTGACCCAAAGAAGTGTTTGTCACACGAGCTGATTAATATTGCCTCTTAAACGACACCAAAAGGGATCAAACAGAAAATAGTACCTACAACTCGCACAAATAAAATTAAAACACAATAAAAATTCTACTAATTTACCAGAATAAAAAATAAAAATAGAACCTCACAATGATATTATTAGAATGAAGAAGAGCTGCAAAATCAAACCTAGAGAAGCGTAACTCGAACTCATTTGATGACTACTACCTTTCTAAGAAGCCAGAAAGGCACCTGGAAGAATAGGAAATTTAATATCAAATTAGAAGGAAAATTGTGATAAACATTGAGAAAGACCACAAAACAATGTCAAAATAAAAAGAATTCAAAAGTAGTGTTTGTTTTGCTTTATTCGCGAAACAATCCTAGCTGCACAAGCCTTCGCTACATGTCTGAAACCTTCTGAAGATAAAAATAAATAAGGAATCACTCTTCTTTCTAATTAAGGTGACATGTAACATGAGAATTTCTATTGTTACTTTCATCTATGCTTGGTAAATGATAACGCCACAAACCTATCTTAAACTCAATGTTGATATATAGTAATGGTTTACATGTTGTTAATTGGAAAATTCTTCTAGGTCAAGTCTTTGCTCCGGAAAAAGGATAAGAAATATTGCCAGTAAAGTTGATCTAACGAACTCTTGTGTGTCTCTTTTTAATTTATCACCACTGGATTCCAAATTTAATGTTGAAAAAAGAAATAGTCAGATTAACATAATGGTTGCACTCTTGGTTCAACTTTGATTTCACCTAAAACAAAATAGTAACAAATAGGAACATATTCTACCATGAAATAGATAAAACAAGAAATTTCACCTGTGCTTTAGCCACACAATAGAAAAACCTAATATCCATAATAATTATCAATAAGAGGCAATAAATTATCTAAGAAAACAAAAAAAATCAATTTTCAACTTAAATATCAAGTCCACTAAAGCACTCAACTGTTTTTTCTGATTAGATAAAGACTACACACCAAAAATTGAAAAATACACCACACAAAATATAACTGGGTATATGATAATCTTGTTTGTACTCTATTTTTTATTTCATTTTTATTTGCGAAGTAAAAAAAAATTAACTCTTCACCGAATACATCCAAGTAGGGAGATGGCCGAAAGGCAAGCCTTGCTGATCTTTGCAACAAAATTGACATTTTCTTGCAAAATATTTAATAGAAGTCCTTGTTTAAATATATGAAATAACAACTGGCGAATGATTTGTTCTATGCCGCCTTAGGTGTTTGAAGGATATATTAAATAGAATGAAACATAACCTAGAATCATTTTGTAAGAGAAAAACGCAAAGTCTGCTGGTAAAATTGGATGAACCTACATGAGCTAGTGTTTCTGATACAAATTGCAAAATAAAACAGAAAAAGTACTGATCATAGAATAAAAATAGGATGGATCCGAACAACCTTCAACTTATTACCAGTGGATACATAGAAAACAACAGTTTTTTTTGTATAAACTAAAAAGGACAAAGAAAACCTAAAAACAGACATCAATATCAATTTAAGCAACTTTAAGATCGCAATTAATCCCTTTTAGCTTGATCTACTCCAGAAACCAAATTTGAAAAGAAACTCGAAACAATTAAGCAACCAAGCATCTCTTCGTCCAAAAAATAAACTTTCGCGTGGAAAATTAATAAAATTGGAAAGAGCAACCAAATCAACCTTTGCTACGGAGCGATTCATCAGAGGGTAGGTCAAGCTTGCGACCCAACTTGCTTTCAGCCTTGTTACTTTTTTACTTAGCAATGTCTCGTATTTGTCGATTTGCAAAATCACTTGACTTTAACAATTATTTTGTGAGATGTGTTTATGTAGGGACTCCTTTAAAATTCAAGAAAATGAATCTACAAGAAGTGAAGGAGCTCAAGAAAACCTCAAGATCATTTAAATAGTAGAGTATTATAGTAAATGTTTAAATTAATTTTAAATCAATGAGATAAGTCAAAAACATGCAAAATAACAAAGAAAAGTCCAGAAACATTATATAACGCTCAGTAACGTTATATAACGTGTCTAGACATATGCCTGAAATTTGCCAAATCGATCAGAAACGTTATATAACGATGAGTAAAGTTGTATAACGTTTCCAACCGTTATATAACGTTTCTCATAGTTGTATAACGTTTGTACTTCTCCAATGCAATAAAACGGTCATATTTATTACAGCTGGACTCGAGATATTTTGCCAAACGTTGTACAACGGTACAAAGTGTTGTATAACGTTTTAACCTAGAAAATTAAATAAATTATTGTGGGGAGGTATAAATAGGCATCCTTCCCCTTTCCCAAGTATTGAATCTATTCAAAATCAAAACCTAACTTTTGAGCCTCCCATTAAAGAGCCTTTTACACTACTTGCTAAAACAACTTTCTATTTGACTCAATCTTTTGACCTAAAGTTAGCTAAACTATTGTGAGAGTTTGAGAGTTCTATTCTCATTATTAAATCACCTATTCGGTTACTGTTATTTTGGCCTTGTGTCTCAACCTTTGTGTATAGAGGGCAAAGTTCAAGCTTGTAACTAGACTTTCGGTGTGTGATAAGTAAATCGGCTCAACCATATTACCAAGTCGGGTTGGGAGTCCCGGAGAGTAGGATCGTCAATATCCGAACTCCGTAAAAATCTTGGTGTCACTTGTGCCGAATCTTTATTTGCAATCTCTAAACTCCTTTTTATTAAGCTCTCTATTTCGTGTTTAGAAATTGTTAGTGCATAAATTTGTAGTAGATTTGGTAAAATTGCAAGTAAATTCTAGAATTGTATTGATTTGTTTAAATTAGTCCTTTCAAGGGTAACAATGGTTTACAATTATTTCTTGAATTTGGGAGAGGGAGATGCGAAGAGAGATTGACGATTGGGATAGAGGGATTCGAGGGTGTAGACGAGTTGTAGGTCTGTACGGATGACGAGAGGGAGAGAGATCGATGTGTCGACAAAGAGTGGTTTTGAAAAGAGGAAAGAGAGAGATTGAAGGTGGCATAGAGAGAGGACAAAGTAGATGGGTTCATTGGCGGATGTAGCATTCCGCAGGGGTAGGCACGTGCCTACCCTGAATTCTAAAATTCGTCATACGCTCAATGATATTCAATACGGTGCCTACCCTGGATTAATATTGTGCCTACCCCTGCTTCAGACTCATTCAATATTTTCTGACTCAAACTAAGATCGTTGATTCTCTCTTCGCTCTCTTTGCAAATCACTATTTTCGACAGACTTAAAGACTCTGAATGGATCGTCCATCTCTTCTTCCCCTCTGACCCGAGTCGCAAATCACTGTCAGCTCGAAGCCTCGAATCCTAACCCTAAGAGGCTAAGCCCAAACATGCGAGTCGTGATCATGTGTGCCTCGTCAAACCTCCGTTGTTGGCGTCTGGCGAGTCCTCAAATCCTCTCACACTTGAATACTTCAATGTCAAAATATATGCAAATTTCATAAATTTTCACATTAGATGCAAACTTTCATTCTAAGCTTGTTTCAATTGTTAAATGTATCATAACACTTGAATATATGCTTCAGACATTCAGTTGTTACTACTATACATACTTAGATATATGATTTACTTGTTATTATAAAATATTAATGCTAAAAAGAAATGGCAAACAAACAAATTTTATCATTAAAACACTTACTGATTGAAATATAATAAAATAAAAATACAATAAAAATCAACCAATTTAAGTACTACATGTGAAGTGATCCTAGCTGAACTTCATAAATAAGCAAAAGTAATTTTACTACACAACTTTGTATATCTAACAAAAAAATGTCATTTTTAGTTTTATTTCATATGATCATATTGATTCTAGACTCTAATTCAGTTTACCTAAGGTTAATCATTGATATTACTTTAATTCTATTGTTTGATTATTAGTTGATATTATTATTTTGAATCTTGTCTCGATGTTTTACTATGTCGATGTGAGGAAAATATTATAGTTATATTTAACGTCATCGATTTGATTCAATTTTGTAGGTGGTTATTATATTATAGTTATATTTAATTTCTAATATTTAAGAGAAAATTAGTTCTATGTCACTATAAAACTTGAAAATTGTTAAAATATCACTCAGAAAAAAAACTATCACAATGACACTATCCGCACTCGATCTCCTATACAAAAAGTGATTGATAGTGGCATTTTGACAAAAAAAAATTCTGAGTGGCATTTTAACAATTTTGAAATTTTGTAGTGGCAAAAAAACAAATATCCCCTAATAAACCACTCTTTAATTACTATGGTATTCAATATTTTGACGAAATTTATATTTTGTAAGTAGTGCCTACTCCTGATCATAATTCTGAATTCGTCCTGAATGAGTTTGAACATTGGAGCGAGTGCATAGGTTAGGAATGAGTGAAGAGGAGTATAAAGAATGACAGCAAAATATGACTTTTGTGTTACAAACGCTATAACAAACGTGTCAGAGAAGAAATTTCAGCTTCTACATACAAAAGCACGCGTAGGGATGGCAACAAAGCCCAGTGGCCCGGTGGCCCGATTAAACCCACCCGGCCCGAAACTTTGCATGTCTGGCCCAGAGTTACGACGGGCCATGTCAGGTCAGGCACCTGATCAGGCCAGGTAAGGCATGGGCTTGAGAATAGGCCCATAAGGAATCAGGTGGGCTAATCATATTAGTATTATTGGATCATGCTGGGAGCTACTGGGCTGTGACCTGTGAGCCTGTGATCTGTTAAGAGAAAAATTTCTGTATCTAAACGTATATATAACTTCAACCCTAGAAAATATCTCTCTCAACTCTCAGCTGCGCAGCTCTCTCTCTCTCTCTTTCTCTCTCTCTCTCAACTCTCAGCAGCTCTCTTTCTCTCTCAGCAACT